>OZ010611.1:51670507-51710507 GCA_963932145.1 Acanthosepion lycidas
ATTTAAGTCAGCTACCTGAAATAAAATATTTTTATAAGAAAAATTGTTTTTCAGTGAAAGATTTTTAAATAGATGTAACGCAGTTTTCCAATTTACCGCCAAAATTCAAATTAACTGATAAACTTTATCAGTAATACACTTTAGTAAACCTGATAATTAAGGCGACATCAAAAAAAAAAAAAAAAAAAAAAATGAAACTCTAAAATCTTTTGTTTGATATTCATTAATTTATTCCATCACTTTATCCCTTCACTACTGAAGGAAACCAAGCACATTGAGAGCATTTTGTTTTTACAATTAGAAAGAAATTCCAACTAAAGACATCCCAATTGAATGCACCTATTCCATTGTACATGATACTGCTGGAGTATCAAAAGGGACTTAAATAACATTGAACATGACAATCAAGAAAGAGAAAAATTTTACCATAGTTCTTATGTTCACAAAGGTTTTATTTCTGATGTTAGTTTATTAAATGATTTGATGAAAATACTTGTTGGTCTTAGTATATTCAATCGTGTTATTTTTAAAGACTTACGGTCTGATTGTTATTGCAAAAATAGTATTTCTCAATAAGCCGACCAATATTAGTTGGTTTAAATAAGAACTGAGAGGTTTCTATTAAATCATTTGGAGAAATATTGCCATCGGTCAATATCATATGTACAGAAAACAAACGAAAAAAAATTAAAAAAAAAAAAAAAAAATGAGGTACCTGTCTATATTTCTGAGATGTGGTATTATGTACACTATTTACATTATTCGGACTATTGTCCTCGTCTTTGTCGCCATATTTATTACAACATTTCGGCCTTTCAGTATCTGTATATATTTCTGAGATGAAATATTATGTGCATTATTTACATTATTCGGATTATTGTCCTCAACTTTGTCGCTATATTTATTACAACGTTTCGGCCTTTCAGTATCTGTCTATATTTCTGAGATGAGGTATTATGTACACTATTTACATTATTCGGACTATGGCGACAAAAATGAGGACAGTATTACGAATAATGTAAATAGTGTAAAGATTGCGGCATTTCTGTACAGCGAAAACGATAACTAAGCAAGAAAAATTCCTTTTTTTTTATTGTTCACCGGTGTTACCACACAGGAAGGTACCTGGGGTTCTAAAAGGAACATAATTTACGCCCATACTAAAATTAGTCAAAGCTAAAGAATATTTCCTCTGTTATTCGTTCCATAATCGTAAATTTCAATATTTTCTTTCCGTTATTTTAAAATTAATTCATTTGTTTTATTTTACTGCGCCAACTCGTTACTTCGTTGATACTATAACCCATTTTTTTTCATTGTCTCTATTCTTCTTTTTTAGCTTTTTTTTTTTTTTGATGCAGGGTGGGGGTGAATAAGTGTAGCTCCATCCTTCACTCTTTGTCGGTTTCCAGGAATCGCTAAATCGTCCATTCCGTCGATGTGTTTTTTTCTTCTTTTCTTTTCGTAGAGGCGCCACAATAGCAGTCATAATTGTGGCCGTTGAACGCTGTCACAATATGCCAGTTCTGTTCTGTCGCAGAATTTCAACACTAATCTCCCTTGAGCGTATTAGGAGTCTTTTGCTCTCTCTCTCTCAACCTCCATCTCTACGCCTGCCGCTGCCATCAATGATTGTCTTGGCAGAGCACCGCCCGGGCTGCTCTTACTCCACCATATCCAGAATCGCAGAGCTTTCCTATTCCAGGTTATTTCCCACTACTTCATCATTCTTTTAAATATGCTTCCGACCATGACTCCACCATTCAAGATTCCTTTTAGAAATTTCTCCCAGTTTATTCGATAACACACATATATATATATATATATATATAGCTAGCTAGATCTCATTCAATTCATGTTTCAAATATATATATCATTCAATTCATGTTTCTTATATATATATCATTCAATTCATGTTTCTTATATATATATATATATATATATATATATATATATATAGAGAGAGAGAGAGATTAACAACGTTAAATCCTATGATATGAAGGCCTAGTTGTAACCCGAATTTTACGCGATCTTCAGGTGTTTTCAACGAAGGAAGTCATCTGTGGATCGCGTGAGACTGGGGTTATTATTAGGGCCAGCCTTTCATAGGTTTTAACGTTTTAAGCGTTGTCTTTTGCTCTGTTGAGACAATCTAGGCTTCGAGCACTTTACTGAGTAAGTAGGTTTTTTTTTTTTTCAACACTGTCGTTTTTGTTCGCGACTATCTGGATAAGAGTTTTAGGTCTTGGAAAGCTGACCGTTTGTTTTGGTTTTTCTTATATTATTATCGTTAATATTATTAAACTTATTTTTTTAATGGGTACACCTATTAGAGTTGGCATCACAATTATGTTGTTGCTTTTTGTTAAACTCAAATAAGTGTACCTTCAAAAATTAACGTTTGTAGTAATAAAAAATAATGTCGGATCTAAAATGCATTTAATATATATATATATATATATATATATATATATAAATATTTCAAAAGCATCATTTACTCAATTCGTTTATCAGAGATTGATTTGTGTCACTTGGCGTCCTCCATAGTTTTTCTAGACCATTCGGCTAACCTGATGAATATTTATAAGTGCTCTTCAATTTAAAAATTTTGAAAAATCAATAACATACATAAATACTTGTTACAAAATAAAATCCTTGCATTTTGCCTTGACAAAGTACCTTAGAGAATGAAACACGTCAACTAAGATGGGTTTTTCTTTTGTCTTTAATCATTATCTTTTTACAGATAGAGTATATCTGAAATTTTACACACACAAACATACATACATATATATATATATATATATATATATATATTAAAAACAGTTTTAAGTTATGCTATATTTATGTGTAAAATTGATAGAGGGTATGTAAATAATTAAAGAGGACACTGGGACCAACACAAAGCAGTGACAGTCTGTTTCATGATTGTAGAATGCTAAGAAGTATAAAACAAGCTGTTGCTACTTGGTGGTGATCTCAGTATATATATATATATATATATATATATATGTGTGTGTGTGTGTGTGTGTGCGTGCGTGCGTGTTGAGGAAAAAGACAACAGGAAAACTGTAGTTTTAGCTAAAGTGTTTCGTCCAATGCAGATTTTCAAGGCAAAAACGAAATGGATTTATTAAAGCAAAGTATCTATAAACAACAAACAAAGTATCATTAGAAACTATAAGAATTTAGAAATGCAATTGTATATTCATATGGTCACATGAAAAATTACGTCAATTACTTTATGTTTGAAGAGAATATTTTCATGTGTAGAAATATTGTTTTATTGTTGTCTTGACGGCCTCAACCGTTTATTTTAATTCTTTGATATATTAGTTGTTTGAGTTAGCTTGGGAGAGTAGTGATTCTGTTAGGAAAGATGATATTGGGAAAAAATCTGGGCGTAGATTAATATTTGGATAACATTCAATGGCGGTACTCTCGAGGATTTTCCTTCTGAGTGAATTATTTTCTTTTTTTATGAGTGTAGCATTTATAAAATCAAAATTATGGTTGAATTTATTTCTATGTATGATTAGTCCATTTCTCTCTCTCTCTCTCTCTATATATATATATATATACGTATATATATATTAGATATAATCACATCCTTAAACACCCATAGCAATAATATTTCTGAAGCAGGCATATATAAAATAAGTTGCCAAAACTCTTCCTCACAATACATTTGAGAAACATGCAGAAATTTAAAAAAAAAAAAAAACGCATCTATGAGCAGAAAAGAGACCTTAAATAACAATTTAACAAAGAATATATATGCTTAAATTTCAAACACAGCCTGTACATTGTGGTCATGTTTGTCATTAATATCATTCAGGTTTCGTTTAAAACAGCAGTGAATAGCAGGAACCTTGATACACAATGTACTAATTGAGAAAACGAAATGGAATATGACTGCCCACATCCAACACCATAGAAATAAGTGTTTAAAAGCGATGGAAGGCCTTATTTCAATTCTCCTTCTGTTGATCTGCCTATGAAATATCCTTGTTTATTTGTAAGGCATAATCTAATTTTTTGTCTATATACTGTTTTGTCATACCTACGTGTTTTCATCAAGGTTCACAATAACGGTCTATGACGAACGAAACTTTTTGGCGATGTTATCACTTCGCAGAGTCTGACGTGAATACTGTATTACTGACAGAACATATTTATAGACTTTTATTAAATATGCAAACTCAATTGAAAATTTTCTATACTAGGAACTTAAATCCGTGACATTAACCCAAATCAAAGCTGAAATAAAATATCTTTTGCTCTTGTCTTCTATTGAACATTCTTACTGCTAAAACTCTGCTCAGCTTAACATCCGTAATAGTAGATGTTTCCTTATAAGGAAAAATTCGACATACATTGACCGAACTGCCAGTCGGTTTAAATTTATAAAATTTTTTGTTGAAACAATATTTTGTGGGTAAAAAATGGGTTCCTCAAATTCGGTAAATGTTATTGCCTTTGTAGTATTGATGGAGGTTACCTTTCTAACCTTTTGTGTGATGCAATGTGGAACGTCAACATCTTAATGATGTCATTATCTTCGATATCCTGATGACTTTTTTCATCGATGCAATTCACCCTGCTTATCTTTTACAGCTAATCTCGCGATGTCTTGATAATTAAATCTGGTCACAATTATTCATCGATTTCCTCTATCAAAAACATTCCCATATTTAATGCCACAAAATTAACAGACAGCAAGAGAAATGCAGATAAAAAAAAATATTACTGATAAATTATTATTGACAATGCTTCATCTACGAAGGCTAACCAGCAGAAGTCATTCAAATTTAGCCATATAGCTATATTCTCTACTTCTACTTCTTATGGATGGGAGTTGCAATAAAAAGCAAGAGAAATGAAGATGAAAGATATACTAGTCAAAATGAATAATAATTGACAATGCTTCATCTAAGAAGGCTAACCAGCAGAAGTCATTCAAATTTAGCAATATTCTCTACTACTTCTTATGGATGGCAGTTGCAATAAAAAGCAAGAGAAATGAAGATGAAAGAAATACTAGTGAAAAATGAGTAATAATTGACAATGCTTCATCTAAAAAAAAAAAAGCTAGAGATCCCACTATAGCTAAAGGAGACACGGTGGAGTAATGGATAGCAGCTCGGATTGAGGAATCGGAGAGCCGAGTTCGAATTCATTATATTCACTTACGTGCTGATACCCTTGCGAAAGGTATGAATGCTCTTTTTCTCTCCCCACAGTTATGGGTAAATAGCAGGACAGACCGGGCTCTATAGCTTTGGATAGCAACTGGTCTAAGAAAATGAAATCTCTGAATTCAAAACCGGCGAAGAATTGTTTGGGGACCTAGTGGCACGTAGGTCACCAGATCGCTGTATTCGGCCCTTCAAGAATTGTGGTTGATTCTGCACAAAGCCTTCACCACTATACTCAATATATATATATATATATATATATATATATATATATATATATATATATATATATAAAGTGCACCTGGTCTACCGTAGAAAGAAATGGCAACGTACTGCGGGAAAAAAATCTGGCTCGTCAGTCATATATCGAAAGATACATGATCGTCTAAGCGAGTATCACGCATAGGACATAACTGACTGATTATAATAAAAGTTATGAGACGGATAGATGTCAAATACAATCATATGTACCTAATATGTAAAATAAAATAAGAATTATCATAAAACTAAATTAGAATAATATTATTTTATGTTTAAAACAATTTTTAATAAGAGTAAGAAACGCTGACCGTAATGAAATTGGAGAGGTACATTTTATGGGTAGCAGATGGGATTGAAGACTCAGAGAGAATTACATTCACTTACGTGCTAATACCCTTGGGAAAGGCATGAACCGTCTTCTACTCACCCCCGCTGCTATGGGTAAATAGCAGGACAGACCTGGTTCTAGAGCCTTGGATAGCAACTGGTCTACCGCAGAAAGAAATGGCAACCTACTGCGGGAAAAAATCTTCCTTGTCAGTCATGTACCGAAAAATATATGATCGCCTAAGAGTATATCACGCATGGCACATAACTGACTGACTGTTTCGGGGGAACTCTGAACGATTCAGTGTGATTTAAAGGCAAAATTGAAACTTACTTTATTGTGACGGCATTGCGATAGGATCTTCCTTATTTCCCTAAAGATGGGTAGATTGGGTCATTGTTTTACTTGACTCATATTTACTATTTGGACATCCTACATAAACATTAAGAGGCACGGTGGAGTAATGGATAGCAAGTCCAAATCGGAGAGACGAGTTTGAATTCCAGTCGAATCCAGAAACATTCACTTACGTACTATTACCCTTGGGAAAGGTATGAATGATCTTCTTCTCTCGCCAACTATGGGTAAATAGCAGGACAGACCTGGTTCTCTAGCCTTGGATGGCAACTGGTCTGCCGCAGAAAGAAATGGCAACCTACTGCGGGAAAAAAATCTGCCTCGTCAGTCACGTATTGAAAGATACATGATCGCCTGAGCGTGTATCACGCATGGCACACCGCTGACTATTTATTTGTTCTGTATAATAAATACGTTGAGCTTTTTTTTTCTTTTTCGGATCAGCTTTAATATTTTACATTACGAGGCTCCACTTTTTTCCCGCAGCAGGTTGCCATTTCTTTCTGCGCTAGACCAGTTGCAATCAAAGGCTATAGAACCCGGTCTGTCCTGCTATTTACTCATAGCTTTTTAAGAAGTGGATTTATACCTTTCCCAAGGGTATTAGCATGTAAGTGAATGTAATGGATTCAACTGGAATTCGAACTCCGCTCTCCGATTCCTCAGCCCGAGCCGCTATCTATTACTCCAGGGAGGCACGGTGGAGTAATGGATACCTTGTGAAAGGTATGAATCGTGGTCTTCTCCACCCACAACAGCTATGAGTAAATAACAGGACAGACTGGGTTCTATAGCATTGGATGGCAACTCGTCTACCGCAGAAAGAAATGGCAGCTTACTGCGGAAAAATATCTGCCTCGTCAGTCATGTATCGAAAAATGCATGAATGCTTAAGCGTGTATCCCGCATGGCACATAACTCTGAGACCCCAAAGTACATGGCTCCCGTATCTGTGAATTCTTTTAAATTTGTCATATTGAAGTGATCTTTGTTGAAGTAAACTTTTGAACACTACGTAATGAAGGCAGAATGACTTAAAAATTAGAGTTTAAATTTGATCTATTGTACAGTTTGTTCTGGTAGAAATCAATTGTACAATGCAAATTCACTAGAAGTTAAATGAGAAATAAGATTTATTACATTTCGGCTAGCATGAAAACTAGATATTCAAGAGGAATCATGAATTTATTATCGAAATATATAGTTTTTCTAACAGAAGTCAGGTTACGTAAAAGGTTCATTTCGAAATTTCAATAACCTGATGAAGGCCAGAGGAGCATACAACGGCTGAAACGTTGTGAATATGTCGATGAAGAGGAAGATAACAGTCCGAATAATATAAATAATGCAAGTAATCATAATGCCTCTTCTCAGAGATATAGAGAGACATAGTGATGTAATGGAATAACCTATCATCCCCATGAGTAACTACACTATAGGTAGTAACTTCCTATAAGTATCGGTAAGTTAACGCACTACAGAGTCTAACCGGAATCTTTTCGGTCGAACTTTCTGCCTCTGAGCAGAGAGGAACCCGGACGAGGCTATGCCGAAGGGTAGAGTCTCATTCGGGGAGGTTGACCAACCCGATTCCGTTATAGGGGTTCTACGAGCTCGGAGATCCCACGTTAAACCCGGCCTTGTGCCACATACAACCATCGTGGGAGGGGGTGGCTAAATATTCTAGCTGAAATCTGTTTCGGTTGCACTGTCAAACTCTGCCTTCGTGCAGAGAGGAACCCAGACGATGCTATGTGAAAGGGCAGAGTCTCGTCTGGGGTGGTAGACAGCTACCCGACCCCGTTATTTATGGGGACTACAGAGAATTTTTGCACGAGCGTACGGGCTCGGATACCCCACGTTAAATTCAGCCTTATGCCACATCTGACCGCGTGGAGCAAATATCCTAGCTGAAATCTTTTCAGCTATACGGTCGAACTCGATTCTCGTTCGGGGAGGTAGACCAACCAGATCCCGTTTATACGGGTTATACGGGGAATTTTTGGCCGATCCTAAGGTCTCGGATGTCTCATGTTAAACTCGGCCTTGTGCTACATCTACCATCGTAGGTTGGGGCTAGTAAATAGCGAGCAGAGAGGATCCCGAAGGGCAGAGTCTCGTCCGGTGAGGTAGACAGATCCGATCCCTTTTATGCAGGGTCTACGGTGACTTTTTGGCCGAGCCTACGGGATCGGGAACCCCACATTAAATTCGGCCTTGTGTTATATGTGACTGTTTGGGGGAGTTGCTAGATACCGTCTAGCTGGGATCTGTTGAGTATGACTTACGCGAGAACTACTGCCCTTCCAATTGTAGCACTCACTACTGGATTGACTTGCAACGACCTTGTGCATAGCTGTTATCTTTATTCTTATTGTATTGGCTTTTACAATAAACCTTTATTTATCCGTGTTTTTTTTTTTCGGGTATATATTCCTATTAGCACGGAATATAACACAGATATAAAAGCCGGAGCATACAACGACCGAAATATATTGTGAATATATCAATGAAGATGAGGATAACAGTGCGAATAATGTAAATAATACAAGACATCATAATACCTCTACTCAGAGATAGACCATATATCTTACCATTAACTGGGAAGTCTATTTTTCTATCGCATCCCGTAGCTAAAAAAAATATTTTAATTAAAAAGAAAACATACAATACCTTATATTGGGATTTAAAACAAAAACTAGCAATAAAAGTTATTAACGGAATAAGTGCCAGGAATTAACTGTCCAAGTTACCGGGTTTACCCAGATAATCTGGATGTAAATTCCTACTGGTTACAATAATGATTTGAATATATCAGATGGTGATTTTGTTTGCATTGTCATGAGAAATTATTAGGTTGGTGCAAAAATAATGCAGTTTTTTGACGTTAAAAAATACGCCAAAAAACGATATTTTTGCACCAACCTAATTACTAAGATCGTTAATGGCTAAGGTATTAGATTGGTGCAAAAATAATGACGTAACAATGTCGTTTTTTGACGTATTTTTTAACGTCAAAAAACGACATTATTACGTCATTTTTTTGTACCAACCTAATAATAATTAATGCGTAAGAATAAGTCATTTTCTTTCTTTTTTTTTTCTTTTTCATCATGTACGTACGTTCTTTCGTTCAAGTTCTTCATCTTTTTTTTTTAATGTATTCTGTGAATCCCGTTTTCATCATTACACTCATTCCATTTTTCTATCTCTACGTTTCTCGACCAGACTCATCATTCGTACGTTTCTTTCCTCCTGCTCTCTCAACTTTCTTCCACGTCCTTCGTACGGGCCTCTCCCTCGCAACTCCAGACTCTGAACCCCTCGTCATCTCTTCCGCCATTCCATACATCCTTCTTTGCTTCTGGTTCGCAGATAAACGCGTACCCTTGCACCAGCAACCTCTATCTGTCTATCTATCTATCTATTCGACATACGCATCTTTCGCACAACACAGACTCAAACACCAATACGTTTGTGCCGATCTTTTCTTCTGCCCATACCCATCTTACCTACCTCGCAATCATACACTCACACACAACACACGCTCACTCTTTGGGCGGCAGTTGACGTGCGTTAGCCTGTCGCAACGCCACTAAACGTACGTTTGCCGCGAGCGTTCACTCGCCCGCCCGCCCGCACCGCTCCACCTTTCCCTACCCATCAGCTGTCTAGTTGACGTTCTGGCTTGTCCAATCGGCTTCGCTTCAGACCTTGCCTGTCATCTTGTCGTAACATATTGTCAGGGGCTCACCACTCACCCCCTCCACCAACACACCCAGGCCCACAATCACCTCTCTCCCCAGCCACCAGCGACATCACCACCAACCCAACCACACTGATTCCAAGCTCGGCTTCTGAAAATGCCACCAACGCGGCGCTCACCATCACTGACAATAACAACAACGCAATGGTTTTATAAACGACATCCGGTGAATCAAGGTTTTCGAAAGATGTAGAACAACTGCACACGATTTATATGGCGTCTTAGTCATATATATATATATATATATATATATATATATATATATGAAGCGTAAACAATGCAATTTCTAAAGAATTAATGGATTTTATTTTTTTAATCCGACATATTTTTCTTAAACGGCAGGTACTTTTTCAACTTCTTTTCTTACCTGTGTGGCATATACATGTAAAAATTACTTTCACACACACACACACATATATATATATATATATGTTGTGTATATTTAGGCAGCATATTTTCATTCAAACAGGTTTGGTTAAATGACAAACATATGTCGATTAGCTTTGTTGTGATCCTTTCAGATTCGCGGTTTCATTTTTTGGTAGATTTAGAAAATTGGGAAAATAAAAACAATTCGAAAGAAAATTTCGGTATTTTTTCTTACTCAGTTTACTAAATCTACCAAAAATTTAATCCGCAAACTTGAAAGAATCACAACGAAAACTAATCATCATGATATATCTAAGTTATTTAACCAAATCTGTTTGGATGAAAATATGCTGCCAAAATACACACTATATATATATATATATATATATATATATATATATATATATATAAGGTTGCAAAAATAATGACGTATTTTTTAACGTCAAAAAACGACATTATTACGTCATTATTTTTGCACCAACCATCCATATATATATATATATATATATATATATATATATATATATATATATATATATATATATACACACACACACACACACACACACACACACACACACATGATTGTGTAATACCAGTTTCACTTTCGTTGAAGAAGACTGATAAGGCATTGCGTTTAAGATGTTCATTAATTTTTTTTTTGCATCGGTATAAGATATTTCTTTTCTGGGCACCGTGTATATATATATATATATATATATATATATATATATATATATATAGTTTATACGTTATTTTTATTGATACAAAATTAGATATATGTTCTATTTATAATAAACAGTATTAACATTTGCCGGCCTGCATGTCACAGAAATCTTATGGAAAATGTTTGTACTCCGAAAGGAATTGAAATTCTATCCTACACGGAACCGTCATATAGCCTGACGTGCTATACCATTTAGCTACAGAGGAAGCGTCTGGTTAGCAAGGTCGAATTACTGCTTTTAAACTACAAAGTTCCCATGAAGCAGAAGAGCGGCCAGACATGGCTGTGAAAGAATTTCTGGGGCCACAACATCCCTTAAATCTGGCCACCTGACTCACCCTTGATTATTAAGTGTGAGACGCAGTTGAGAGACCAACAAAACTTCCAGTAACACCAAAATTGTACTGAAGGCAATAATTATGACAACATTCGCCAACTTGCACAAGGAGACCGTCCAGAAAGTTTGCAGGAGATTCCGAAGTCATCTGGAGGCCGTGGTTGAAGCCAATGGCGATTTTATTGAATAAATTTACTCTTTCGTATTTCAAGATATTTTTGTGTAATTTTGTGTATACCTGTTAAAATGAGATGTCAGTTTTATTTTTATGTTATTTAGACGGCAATTTATCTATCGCACTCTGTGTGTGCGTGTATATATATATATATATATATATATATATATATATATATATATATATATATATATATTAGGTTGGTGCAAAAATAATTTCGTTTTCTCACATAGTAACATATGTTAGAAAACGAAATTATTTTTGCACCAACCTAATTTTTTTTTTTTTTTTTTTTCTAAAGAAGTGATGGATTTTTTTTTATTGATCCGACAGATTTTATTACTTAAACGTTATTTGTAGTGGATACCCAATGCTTGACAAGACAAATAATAACCACTATTAGATCGTTTATTGGAATGGTTAGCAAAACATCGACTAACTGCCAATTGAGTCAAACATTTCTAAATCTATAAATAATAAGAAATTCTTTGTAATTGGTTCACGCATTCTAATAATTTAGTAAATGTTTATCGATAATTTTATTTTTCATATTTCTTTAGTAATTGATAAATGATAAATACTGCACTGTATTAGTTTTTAGACTGTTGTAAATATAAAAAATATTCAAGTAAATAAACAATCTAATAAATAGGGTTTAATATTTTTGTTCTAAATTCTCAAGAACAAAAAGAAAATGTATAAATTCATTTTCACCATATATTTACGTTTTATTACAATTCTAATAACCGCTTTTGGAAACAAACATTGCTGACGGGTGAAAGTCGTTAAGATAATAGCGGTGTCAATAGAACAACCGTCATTTTGGCACATATATTTTTGCGGTCACGTAGATCCAAGTTTGCCAATAAATTAAAATTTTTCCAGATATTGTTCCCCGGTTGGAGGTAAAATCCAGAGGTTCTGACAATATTCAGTGTATTTTTTTTTTTTTTTTTTTTTTCCGAGAGAAGCCGACTTTGACAATTTCACAATGCATAGATAAATGTATTCAACAGAAAACCGTTTCGGGCAAGCGATATTTGTTTCCTCTGGAAGCTTTTTTTTTTTTTTTCCTTTCTTGTGAACGAAAAATAAAATAGATTAAATCAAAAATGAACTGTGCACAATTTTCTGAAAAATGTCGCTAGACATTTCCATAGTTTCACAAGTAAGAAATAAATTTGTTATCTCCACAGAAAAAAAAAAATATATATATATATTTCAAAATGGTTAATCAAGCAGTCAAAGAAATAAATAAAATCAAGTGAATTAGTTGCAAGAAAAACACGGCAAATTATCACACACATAAACATACACACACACACATATATATATATATATATATATATATATATATATATATATATATATATATATATATATTAATTAGTGTGTATGTGTGCGTGTAAATCAAGTAGCAAAAACGATATCAAATCAAAAAATGGAAAAACATTTAAAATTTGCGAATTGGACAAAACGAAGATCAAGATTTTACAAAAAGCAAAACGGGAGAACGAAATGCCACGAAGTAAACGAAACAGCATGAATATCTATTTAAATAAAAATAATTGTAAAAGAAGCAACATGAAAAATAAAAGACAAGATAAGCGAAATAATAATAATAATAATAGACAAAAAAGAAAAAGGTTTGCACACTGATTGACATGAGCGTACCGAGGGAGAAAATCATCTCTGCGAAGGTTTTTGAAGAACTTGGCAAATATAAAAACTAGAGATGGAAATCGAAAAAGATGTGGCACTTGAAAACTAAAATTGTTCCTGTTGTGGTTGGAGCTTTGGTTCTGATAAAGAAAGGAACTCAAAAACAAATCAAAAAAATCCCTTGTGTATCACCTCTATAGGAAATCTAAAAATATAGTTGTAAAAATCACCGACTATAACCCGTGAAACGCTGCAAATACTTAAACTTTTTTTTTTTTGTAATTAATATCTGTTATAGTGGAAAAAAATCACAATCTTCGCTTAGAGAGAGGGAACCAAAGACCCGCGTGTCATGAACTCTTGCAATCTAACCTCCGTCGGTTTTTCTTCTACCTCTTCTCTTAACACGTCTTCTAAGTACTAAGGTACCAGCTTTCTTCCTCGTTTATCACGTGTTCAGTCCGTGGCATTCTCAGTAGATGTCTTCAGAATCACATCTCTGTTGATTTGTGCACAGTATTCGCCACATGTCTAAGATATCTACAGAAGTCAAACTCTTTAGCATTGGTAGTGCAACCAGTCTAAGACAGAGATAGCGAATGACTCACCTGAGGTTCATGAACAGACCCCACCCACACATCAACTTTTAGTGAACCACAGGGAGTCAGTGAAATGACGTCATGAAATAGGGCACGCCATGAGCTATATTGAAGCAACCACCAGAAATTGTCTTCGTATGGATACGAATTCTACATACATTTAACCGAAGACAAAATATGAACCACGAATTAAAATATTAGAAACTAAGATACAGCAATATTTTTTTTATTAGAGGGATTGCTACCTAAATATATATATATATATATATATATATATATATATATATATATATATATATATATATATAATCTACATTCAACATCATCACTTGATAAGACACTAGAGGTGTTGAAACAAAATAGCTTTTTGTAGTGATTTTATAACATATTTATGTTATAATTTTTAAATAAATAAATATATTGGCTCTACTCTTTATTGAGCACTCTTTTGAGAATAGTAATTGTTGGTTATTGGAATTTATTCCGTATACACTAATCATATACTTGTGTGTGTGTATATATATATATATAATTTCAGTTAGTCGACGATCCATTGGTATATGATCCGGGTGGATACTAGTAATATTAATTATTAAAACTGATCCACGTAGAGCTCGATGTTTTATTTTAACAGAGCATATGCATTTTTTTAAAGCAAAAAAACAAAAATTACATCAACAGAGAGATACTCTTATTTTAAGCCTGTACACGGCTATCATCAGCTGCTAAGTGTCTGTCTCGGAGCATTGTTTTAAATTTATTTTCAATGTCAGATGTTAAAATAATACACCGAGGGGCTGATGATAGCCGTGTACAGAATGAGCGACCCATTTATGTATATGAAACATTTTGAAGTGCCAAAAATATCCCTGTAACTATAAAGGTTCGTCATCTTTTCTCTAGGTCAGGACTGGTGCGTACTACACCTGACCACGCTGCCCGGACAACCCCCGACCACACCCTAGAACAAGATCGGAGAGGATCCTAGCTTTGTGACCATCGCTATCTTTGATTTTTTGTCTACCTGCATTTATATACGTTACAGATTAAAACTATTAAAGGCTGAAAAAATTTCGCGGATTTTGATGTCTTTTGTTTCCGTTCAAATCCTTGAAGCGTTTTTTTTTTTTTTTTGTTGTTTTTTGTCCATGTTTTGCTAAGTCCCGAAGAACATAAAATTCATTAATTTTTATCCATAATGTTAAATGTAATCCAGTTATTCAACATTTTAGCAAGAAACATATCAGGTTGATGCTAAAAATTGCTTTATTTAAGATGGAATGATCTATATTATGACATGTCTCTAATCTGTATTTCGATACACTGTGTTTATTTTCGATTTTTCACGTTGAATTTTTCTCCTATATTGCATATGATCCATTATTGTACATAATCAGATTACAATTGAATAAAATATCTATTTTATATGAATAAACCTTATGAAAATTGAGATGTAATAGGGTGAGAGGCTCCGTATCACAGATTCGATGGGGGGGGGAGCGAGACCCTTACACCGGCTGTCCCCTAGGTTATGACCTGGATGTGATTATAAAACAAATGCAGGTCAATAATAATAATAGTTATAGTAATAATACTACTAATAATAGTAGTAGTAGTAGTAATAATAATAATAACAGTAGTAGTAGTAGTAATAATAATAATAACAGTAGTAGTAATAATAGTAGTAGTAGTAGTAATAGTAGTAATGATAGTAATAATAGTAATGATATATATATATATATATATATATATATATATATATATATATTCCAATAGGTCATGTCTAAGAGGCGATTAACCAATATACATCTCTGAACAAGATAGTCTAAGAGCATAGTAGCCGGATATTGAGGGGACTATTCTGTTTTTTAAAAGGCCGAGGCAGCCAAGGCGACCTGAGGGTTTCCTCGAGATACTTGGTAACACCTACAATCGTCTAAGTGAACTGGTCACCCATTTAGGTACTGACCAGGCTAGATTTTGCTTAACACCAGTGATCATACGGGAATTGGTGTTTTAATGTGATGTGGCCGGTAGCCCATTATATAATAGGCACATCCAAGCTAACATCGCTTGGTATTCCCAAGCAGTCACCCATATAGGTACTGACCTGGCTAGACGTTGCTTAACTCCAGTGATCGTACGGGAATTGGCGTTTTAATGTGATGTGGCCGGAAGCCATTATATCATAGGCACATCCAAGCTTACATCGCAAGTATTGCATCGTATTCCCAAGCAGTCACCCATATAGGTACTGACCTGGCTTGACGTTGCTTAACGTGATCGTACGAGTACCGCTGTCTCAATATGATATGGTCGTAAGCAATAGTAATAATAATAATCACATGTTATACTAGGTCTGACTCTAACGGCCACTGAGCTTCATTGATTGGAGATGTTAACATCGACATCTTCTGTTATGGTGAATTAAGACGGACTTGGGTAGAGGTCCAGTTAGGTACCACAGATTTGCTTGCCAGTGCGTGTCCTTTGCTATTTGGAGGTGTCCCCTAGGCGATGTCGCATCGTGCATCTCTGCCCATGAGCGAAAGGAGTGGGATAGCATCATGACCAGATATGGATTTTTTTTTTGTCTGCAGGATAAGTTACATCTAGATATAGGGAACATTGTCAATCGGAGACCGTCTGAGGAGACCTGGGTACCTGACAGGTTATTTCTCGGCCTCTCTTTCAGTTTTATGCGCTAACTTTATCTAAACTTCTCATCATATCGCGCATATTTGCCTGTGCTGTATGTACACGGTATAAACTTACCAGACCGGGTGTCATGGTGGTATGTTGGGCTCCTAATATATATTATCTTTAATCATTTGACAACTAGGCAAAGTAATATAGCCATTAAGATACAAGAGGTTACTAAATGCTAGAGAATATAAGAAAAAATAAACTCTTAAAGAATTAAGACAGAAGATAACGATTGACATTGTATTTAATTATTTAAGATCAAACTTGACTGGAAAGCAAAAAGCCGGAAGAATGTTCTACAAGCAAGAAGTGCGGGAGAATAAATTACAGTGATCCCTCGTTTATCGCGGTAGACTGGTTCAAAAACCGGCCGCGATAACTGAATTTCCGTGAAGCAGGGACGCCATATTTACTGTATTTATTTAACGCGTATTTGGGCTTTTAAAACTCTCCCTGTACTGTTAACAACCCACCGATTACAGTACTCTATTAATAACAAGGACAACTGTCAAGCAATAACACTTTAGATTAAAAAAAAATAAAGATTGTTACTGTATTCAATACGAAAGAATTTGAAGTAGAATTTAAATGATGATGAAGTTGATGATGACTTCTATGTTGCAGCCGATAATTGTATTTTACGTCTCTTCAGACGGCAGTACCCTTTCTATTGCTATTTTACGCTTGTTTTGTTGTTCATAGACCAGGAAATAATATTTATTATTCATATTTTAATGGGTTTAAAGAACAATTTTAGGTGTTCATATATCGCGATTTTTCTAGAATTTTCCAGAAACTCCGCAATATATTTTCCATATATATATATATTTTTAAAATCCGCCAAGTCGTGAATCCGCGATAGTAGAACCACGAATTAGCGACGGATCACTGTACAGGATATAAGATATAAGAATTACACATCCAACTGGTTTTCGTGTGTCCTGTTTTGCCTTTGTTCGGGTTTAGGAGGCTGGGGGAAGTAATGGATAGCGACTAGGAGAGCCGAGTTCGAATTCCAATGTGTTCCATTATATTCACTTATGTGCTATTACCCTTGGAAAAGGTATGAATCCTCCTCTTCTACACCAGCTATGGGTAAATAGCAGAATAGACTGGGTTTTATAGCCTTGGTGGTAACCTGTCTAAGAGAAGTAAAACTGAATTCCAAACCGAAAGCAAAAATCCGGAAGCGAGAAGTGCGGGAGAAGAAACTATTAGCACAGAACTTACGGTTGCATCTAGCCAACTGTTAAAGGGATGAGACCTCCCCACTATCTATGTACTGCGCTTAAATTCGTAAAGTCTAGATAGCAGAGACAAAAATTCATCAGGACAATTATGAAATTACTTACAGAAAAGACAGAGAATCTGCGTTGAATGTCGGTTGAAAAATACATGACGCTGAGATGCCAGGTCAGGACCAATAACACTGAAGATTATCATTTGAAATTTATCAAGAATCTCTAAATATATATCAAGAGCATCGGACCATATGTGGCAGCAATATCCAAAGCATGGATGAATGTTAAACTTATAAATATGTAAGATAGATTTTTGGCGAGTAAAAAATTTCCTTGCAGCTGACCCAGCATTTGATTCAATATAATCTATCCACTTCATGTCAGCGGAAAACGTTAGGGTCACTTTGTTGACTATCTGCTCTCTCAATTGATGATTGGTGCCTATGTAAGAATTGTAGACGAGAAATCATCAGTAGAGAGAGATCAAAATTTTGCCTAATTTCAACATCTAAAGAGGGACATCACCGTAGTTGAAAACGAAACAAGACAATGAAATTCCATAGAATTGACACCCTCAAGATATACATTGAGCAATAAAGCCACTAGGACGCAAAGGGCTAACGATTGATAAAGAATATGAGAAAAGAGGACAATAAAAAAAAAAGAATTTAGATAGCGGAAGAGAACGATATTGCGTCTAAATATCTGAGGATTTGCCTGGGAAGGAAGAAACCAGAGGAGAGTACCACTAGCGACAAGTAGGATAGAAGAAAGTGTTAGCATAAAACTTATGGTTTCATCTAGCCATTTTCAGCTGTAAACAGTTACATCTAGATATGTCAACTGTAAATGTTTACATCAAAATATTTTCAAATGTAACCAGTTACATCTAGATGTTTTCAATTAAACGGCTGCATGTAGCCATTTTCAATTGAAAACGGTTGCATCTAGCCATTTTCAATTGAAAACGGTTGCATCTAGCCATTTTCAATTGAAAACGGTTGCATCTAGCCATTTTCAAATGAAAACGGTTGCATCTAGCCATTTTCAACTGAAAACGGTTGCATCCAGCTATTTCAAGGGAAACTGTTGCATTTAGCTATTTTCAACTGAAAACTTCTACATCTAGATACTTTTTGACTGTAAACAGTTACATCTAACCATTTCATCTGGAAACTGTTGCATCTAGCAATTTTCAACTGAAACGGTTACATCTAGACATTTTCAGTTGTAAAGTAGCTGCTAATCTAGTACTGCACTTAAATTAATAATGTATATATCTAGAAATTCCTTGACAAAATTCAAAGAAATGTCTCTAAACTGATCGGTCGTGATCTGGTATTTTGACTTCAGGCACATCCTCACCGAGGTTTACGTGGCTTCCCTCTGTCTTTTCTACTAATATTTTTATGGCAATTTTTCTAAGGAGCATCTCTCCTTAATGTCGCGATCGCATGAATTTATGCGTGCTACTAGATTGGTGATTAGGTCTCACTGTTAAAACTAATTAGATGCAACCGTCAGTTCTATTCTAGTGGTGTCTTTTCTCGCATTTCTCGATTATGGAAAGCATTTTCGATTTCTTGTTTCCCTGCCACCTACAACCGCCATTTTTTTATCTCCCTAAATCATGTTCCTTTAATTTCCTTTTCCTCACTCAATTTTTTTCATTCTATGTCACTCCCAGTACCCGCTTGCATCTTAGTGGCGCTATCGCCATCTTCTGTCTTCCTGAAACCTGTTCTTTTATTGTCCTTTCTCCTCACTAAATTCTTCTCATTCTCTTTCACTCCCAGTAACGACTTGCGTCTTTGTGGCATTATTGCCATCTTCCAGCTTCCTGAAACCTGTTCTTTTATTGTCGTTTCTCCTAATTAAAATCTTCTCATTCTCTTTCACTCCCATTAACCCCTTCAATCTTAGTGGCATTATCGCCATCTCTCATCCTGAAACCTTTCCGTTTATTGTCCTTTTCCCCACTAAAGCCTTCTTATTCTCTTTCATTCAAGTCCTTCATCGGATTGGCATTATGAACTTGTCACTAAATGATTAACAAAATATCGCCGAAACTCTCCATCGGAGAAGTTAAAAAAACGTTGAGCCAGATCAATACTTTTATAGGAGTCATCTTGAAAAAACACCGGGCACAGTAAGTAACCTCCTACAATCATATATATATATATATATATATATATATATATATATATATGTATGTATGTATGTATATGTGTCTGTGTGTGTGTGTGTGTGTATAACAAATGTTCATCCAATGCAAAGCCAAGAACCACTCAAGGTAGAGCGTTACAGTGTGGACTTAACTTAATATTAACGTAGGAAAGGTCAAGCGTTAGGAACATAACTCTGAAGCAGAGGTTTGAAGGAACAGGAAACCCAATCCTATACAGGAAATAAGTGATAAACGTCTATTCCTGGTCTTTAAATGATCCAAGCAGTACACATGGCACAGTGGATAAAGACGTTAGTTAGATCCAGTGACAGGACCCAAAGAATGTGAGTTCAATATCCGGTTAAGGCAGTGGAGAATTTGGAGAGCGGGATTAACATGAGATAACTGATAACTGACATCCATTAAACATGGCACGTGGAGGATCTAGAACAGTCTACCTCAGTGAGCGAAATAAAGGGTTCAGTTCGACATTCCAACCACCTGAAGAAGGCCGGAGCGTACAACAGCCGAAACGTTGTAATAAATATGGCGACAAAGATGAGGACAATAGTCCGAATGATGTAAATAATGATTCACAAAGAGCTAAGAAGCCGTAATCAATGAATGTCTGGCTGTCTGTCTGTCGCCTGACTTGACAGGAAACACCCGTAATGAAACAAAGAACAAATGGGAAAAAAGTAACAATTAATTATTAGCTCTCAAATGTTTATCGACATCGATATTACTCTTATGCCTCGGGTCTCATATTCTTTCATGTTAATGATTCTTGGTTATCTTTCACAAGTCGGAAAATGAAACTCTTAACTAAATTTGACGACTCAACCATGAAGGAGTCTCCTTCCAAAATTTGAATTTTATTTAGCCAGGTTTTGTATAGTCATTCAGTCGAAAACTTTTTAAAACACGAACAAACATTATATATATATATATATATATATATATATATATATATATTAGGGTGGTGCAAAAATAATGACGCAATAATGTCCTTTTTGACGTTAAAAATACGTCAAAAAACGACATTACGTCATTATTTTTGCACCAACCTAATATATATAGTAAAAATATATAGTTTTAAGGTATGGTGTATTTATGGGTAAAAGTGCTTAATATCAGGGATAGAGTGCGAGTTAGTATCAGAGGTCTACAGCGAGTGGCGACTGTTTCATTCTTGAACGCAATCTTCAGGCCATGTGTGTTGAGTGGTAGCTCTACTATTTATATATGATGTCCCATTGATCAGTGTATAAAAATAGTTGAGTTACCACCCAACACACATGGCATGATGATTGCCGTCAAGCATGAAACTATTAGGTTGGTGCAAAAATAATGACGTAATAATGTCGTTTTTTGACGTATTTTTTAACGTCAAAAAACGACATTATTACGTGATTATATTTGCACCAATCTAATATTACCTCAGTGTGTATACAATAAATTGACAATGTTTATATATATATATATATATATATATATATATATATATATATATATATATATACGTGTGCGTATACGTATACATTTATATATATATATATATTAATATTCTTTATATATATATATATATATATATATATATATATATATATATATATATATATGCACACACGGACTTCATATTTTATATAGATGTGTGTGTGTGAATATATTATAGATAGATATGTGTATGATAAAAAAGCATATAAATACTAGTCTTAACACACAATTTTAAATAATCACCACGAGAACGTGAATTTCATCAAGCTCTGGCAGTCAATCGGTTTTCCGCACCTGAAGATTGCAAGTTTTTTACGTTTTCCGAGACGTACTATCAATGTTG
Source organism: Acanthosepion lycidas (assembly GCA_963932145.1). Classification (NCBI taxonomy): domain Eukaryota; kingdom Metazoa; phylum Mollusca; class Cephalopoda; order Sepiida; family Sepiidae; genus Acanthosepion; species Acanthosepion lycidas. Next base: position 51,692,241 of record OZ010611.1, read on the forward strand.
GATATATATATATATATATATATATATATATATATATTATATACATATATGCATACAGACATCGTATTGTATATATATGTACACACGCACAGAACATTTCTCTCATGGATACACTCATATGTGCAAACAAATTTACTCAAAAATCATACTTATATAAGACAGTATGAAATATATATATATATATATATATATATATATAGAGGAAAGTATGATTTTTGAAAGTACGATTATTATATATATGTGTGTGTATGTATTATTGATAAAGCTATACATAAAATCCTTATTTTAATATATTTTTAAATTAATATTTGTTTTTATTAGATGCTCTCATTAAAATAGTGTGGAGGGTATTCTCCTGAACTCCATTTAAATTCTATTGTCTTTGAACGTCAGAAATTCCTATCGCAAAATTGATATATTCAGAATGTTGGGCTATAAATATTTCCCGCATGTACAATTCTACATATCTCTAAAACATCACACTATTTTCATAAAATTAAAGATTGTTTTCAAAATAAACATTTTCGAAGCGCTTCATGCTATTCGGAAATATGGTAAAACGTGTACTTAGACAAAATAAAAAATAAGAATTATATGAATAATCATTAAACGAATGACTAGCTTGTGAAAGTAATGCATTCTCTTTTCTTGCCATAACGCAAAAATGTCGTCCTGCTTTTTTGGTTCTTTGAAGAAAGTTCATATAAACTACACAACTCGAAGAAATCCTATCCCCAGCAACCAATATCAACTAGAAGCACTAAACGAGACATGTTCAGGCAAACACCACCCATGCATTAACCGATGCAGAGTTGTTCTTTCTTGGCAGTCGGAGGGTACATGCGAATTTGATTTGATTTTTTTTTTTTTTTTTTTTTTTGATTTTTTTTTTTTTTAAGCATGGTTCTAAGAATTCGGGAGGGGGAAAAGTTTTTCCGAAACCTTTTCCAAAGAAAACTAAGAAAAATAGGAGAAAGAAAGCAAAAAGTAAAAGAAAAATATATGAATGGATATATGGATGAAAAAATATTACCGTGTTTAACGGCAGATAAGACGCATATTTTTAAATATTTTAAAATTATTATTAGGCAGCTACTCACAATTTCTTGGTTTCATATTTAAAATATACTATTCAAAATACCATCACAAGGGTATACTATAAATTTTGAATATAATTCTTAAGAGTGCGTCTTCCAACCGGGAAACACGGTGATATATATATATATATATATATATATATATATATATATATATAGAATGCTCGGTAAAGTAATTTCGCATTTTCGAACAACGAATAAAAAACCCGCTCAAAATATACAAAAAGTATATATGTCAAGAAAATATTTCCATTTTTCTTAGGAATGACAAAAGCCCTCTGTTAAGTTAAATCTTTATTCCTTCCTCAAAAAATTTGGAATTAAAAAAAAAACAAAAAAACTTGTTAAACTAAAATGATAATAATAAATGCAGCCGTGAGTATAAAGTCAGCTACATACTGTTATAAAATTTAGTCCTTTCCTTCTCCTAATCTGGCTGCCAACCACAGCTAGAAAGCACAGTCTATCCTGCTATTTGATCCATAGCCGGAATTATAAAGATAATACATTCATCTCTTACGTCAATATTTGCACCCCCATCCAATTATTCTAATGTACGGACTTTTTTTTTTAACAGTTAACCCCATTCAAGGCGATAATGCCACTGAGGCTCACGAGAATAAAAAATCTTCAAAAGAAAACGGAAACCTAATCTTAAACAGCGAACAATCGATACACCAGTTCAAAAGACCGGAGAGAAGTGTGAACCGGACGATAGGCAAACCTAGATACTCCTATTAAAAAAATTAAACGTGATCCATCCATGTTTCTCGTCCGCTCACAAAACGTGAATTATAAACCGCAGGTTAGCTATGCGAGTGTTTAACAACACAAATGTGCCTGAACAAGTGCCTGCAACAGGGATTGGCCAGCTGCACAAGCTGACAAGTGAGCTCGGAAAACAAGAGTAGCCAGCCATGATAATAGCTGCCACTTTACAGGAGGTAACGTTGACCTGAGCGGTCATGGACCCATAGATAATTTTGCTAATCAGCCTCGCCCTCTTTATTTTGCAAATTTTATAACAAAAATCACAAATACCCTGAAGGTCTGTCAGGAAGGACATTAATGTAGTCGACATTAGCACTAATATATATATATATATATATATATATATATATATATATATATATAATTATTTATTTAAAAATATGATTCCAACGCTACATAAAATTATTTACCTAACGAGTTCTTTCCTATTTTCCATATATTTTTACGCACACACACACACATATATATATATATATGCAAGGTGGTAGAAAAGTAAGTAACTACCCATTTTAAAATACTCTTATTTATCAACTAGACTTTTAACAAGAAAGGAATATCAGAGGAAAGCGTTTAGCATGAGGTTTTATTTAAAATTCGATATGGGCAACAAATTTTGCTACCAGATTTTCGAGTCGCCCAGGAATCGCGTCAACTGATTTCACCAGCAACTCTTGTGGTATGGAAAACATAACTTCTGGTATTCGCCCTTCAATTCTTCCAAACTATGCTAAAGTGGACTTGCTCATTTAACCAACCACCCCCCACTAAAAAAAAAAAAAAAAAAAAAAAAAAAAGTAAAGTCACAGGGTGTTAAGTCAGGACTCATTGTTGGCTACTCAGACATAAAATAGGGAGTTACTTTTCAATCACTATATATATATATATATATATATATATATATATATATATACACACACACACACACGCTTGTAATAACTAGTAGTAATAATCTTAGAAATATAATATTTCTCTTTCGGAAAACCTTCGGTGTCTTGAATTGCAAATAATCAAACCAATACCAAAGGGAAAAAAAAGTATAAAAATAGAAAGAACCAAGAACATGTACGTCAGCCGAAAATAATCGTCTAGCATTTAAGTCCAGAGCCCAAAGAAAAAAAGCCCGATACGAGTAAATAAAATAACTAAAGTGCTCAATACGCTAAGAAGAGCAAACCTAATTATATATATATATATATATATATATATATATATATATATATATATAATATAATAAATTGATTTAAAATATGGTTTTTCCGCTACACAGTTCTAACCATGTTTCAAAAATGGAAGGTCCGAATTTAATTTTTAATTAAATTAAAGACATTAGTTCTATTTCATCCTCAAGCGAATTTTGGAGTAACTTTTAAAATTACTGGTTTTGAGTATGAAATGGAACTAATGTCTTTAATTTAATTACAAAATTAAATTCGGACGTTCCATTTTTGAAACATGGTTAGAACTGTGTAGCGGAAAAACCATATTTTAAATCAATTAATTTATAATAATAATGCTCTGTAAATTTACATTGAGCACTATTTTGTAAAAAACAAAAATATCTATAAGAACACCGGATTATATATCTTACTGTTCTTTCTTTATATATATATATATATATATATATATATATATATATATATATATATAATTATTGGGTTATCTAAAAAATTCTTTTTTTCGAATTCACTGGCAAATTATTTTTATTTGGTGTTTTAAATTTGTTCCTCTACAATCTTTGCTTATGGATTGATATTTCGAAGTAATTTCTTGAAATTGCTGATGAATAAAAGGATCATAAGGAATTTAAAAACAAATATTGTTGTTTTACCTGGCTGTACTGGCGCGTTTGGGAAAATTTACTGGAAATGAATAAAGACCCTGACAAACACAACCCTAACATAATAATAATTAATAAAACAGGTCGTATTCTACGAAACTGTATGACCAAGTTGGTTTGAAAACTGTACTAAACATTGGTTAGTATATATTACTAATAATAGGGACCGACATTTCACAGTGGCTTTAAAAGAGACACATATTATATATATATATATATATATATATATATATATATATATATATATGTATGTGTGTGTGTGTGTGTGTGTGTTTAGGCAGCAATCTTTCTTTCATGCACATTTCATTGAATACGACAGACAAGGTGCTTCTATTTAGTTTTTTATACAATTTCTCATGCGATCTAATATTTTTCTTTCTTTTCGGATGATAAATTATATAAAAACTGAATGTTCTTTTTATCCAAGATCTTTTGAAAAATGAAAATATTTTGTAAAACATACATGCAACAAACTAGTTCTTATTTAATAGTTAAAATATTTAATCTTTGAAAATGGCTAAATGTGTAGCCGAAAGCGCTCGGATAAAACGAAAAATCGAACAGTTTTTATATAATTTATCATCCGAAAAGAAAAAAAAATATTAGATCGCATGAGAAATTGTATAAAAAACTAAATAAAAGCACCTTGTCTGTCGTATTCAATGAAATGTTCACACACACACACACATAAATATATATATATATATATATATATATATATGCGAGTGGCTAGCTATATACATACGTACATATATTACATCGGACACTGTTTTATTAATACCAGCAATGTGCGATATCTTATATTCGTATATATTGCAAAGACGTTGGGCACATCGACGTGGTGTAAAGATTAGAAATATTTTCTTCCTAGATCAATTAAAACTGAATAGTGAGTGATTCTCACTGGGTGCCCCATAATTTCGGCCTTGCGCCACATCGAAGCTACGCTTGAAAAAAATCACTATATTGAAATGATCTTGGGCACCTCAACTTAGTGCAATGGATAGAAACCTAATTACAACTGAATAGTGAGTTCGATCCTCACTGGGTGCCGCATACTTTCCCAACTGAGTAGTGAGTACCATCCTCACTAGGTGCCCCATAATTTCGGCCTTGTACCCCATAATTTCCCAACTGAATAGTGAGTTCGATCCTCACTGGGTGCCCCATACTTTCCTAACTGAGTAGTCAGTTCGATCCTCACTGGGTGTCCCATACTTTCGGCCTTGTGCCCCATACTTTTCCAACTGAATAGTGAGTTCGATCCTCACTGGGTGCCCCCATACTTTCCTAACTGAGTAGTCAGTTCGATTCTCACTGGGTACCCATACTTTCGGCCTTGTGCCACATCTAAGCTACGCTTGAAAACTCACTATATTGCAAAGACGTCTATTTGCGTCCATACTAACCGAAGTGTCATAAGATAGAAAGAGATCAATTCACCTTTAATTAAATTCTTTAAGTCTGCATTATTCCCATATTCTTCCAACAACTTATAAAAGAATTTGTGTCACAGTGGGTTTTTGTCGTTCTTAATAAGAATGGTTTCGTTATTAATAAACTTGACGTTGTTGCTACATTTGAACAGGTTTTTAATTCGTTTTCAAACATGCGACGTTACATTGCGAACAATGTTTTATATTATTGGCGATACTGAATATACGTTAGAGCAACGACGTGCAGATGAGGCGTTGGTCATGAAAAAAAAAAAAACGATTTAAGCGTAGGCGTTACTTACCTCGCTTACTGCGTGCCTTCTTGCTTTCTTCCTCTGCAAAATAACAGACGGGGGACTGTGTTACCGACTGTTCTCACGGAATCGGACAAATCTTCATAAGTTGGGGAAGAATTAATTAACAGCGTTGGATTGGCGGTCGAAACACCAAATGTCGAAAATGCTTGTGAAGACACACAGACAGACATATAGATACACACACACGCGCAGTACTGTATAATAATCTTGAACAAACCATTTTTTTTTTTTTTTTTTTTTTACAGAAAGATTAGTGATTATTTCAAAGTTTCTGTCTATATTTCTAAGATGAGGTATTGTAACTATTTACATTGTTCAAACTGTTATCCTCATCTTTATTGTCATATTCACGACGTTTCGGACGACGTAAGCTCCAGCCTTCTTCAGGATCTGTCTATATTTATGAGATGAGGTATTGTAACAATTTACACTATTTACATTGCTCGGATTGTTGTCATCATCTTTATTGTCATATTCACAACGTTTCGGCCGATAATAAAGATGAGGATAACAATCTAAATAGTGTAAATATTTCAAAGTTTGTTCGTAAAAATCTATTTAGCAGATATGGATGCGCACCAGAGAAAAATTTGTTTTCAGCTTGCAGGCAGTGCAGCGAATTTGATGCTTATTGTGTGCGCTGTGTGCAATGTCAGTTATTCCCGACGATATAACTATTGTTTAACTGATGCGCAAACGAATTGGTAACATGACTGACAATTGCCATATTACCTTAATAATAAGGTACATTCACTGATAAACGCTTGCCAAACGACTGCCTCCATCTATGGCTAAAAGTGAATCTCCCACTCTTTCTCTGGCTAAGACTGATTCTCCCTTCCAATCTCTGGACAAAAGTGTTTCCCTTTCAACCTATGTATCTCCTCGCCCCCTAGCTAATTTTTTCGACCTTTCTGACTTAAAGTGTCTCTTTCTCTCTTATATATATATATATATATATATATATATATATATATATATAAAGAACTTAATATATATTTAAGAACTTAAAAATCGCTTGATAATGTAACGAAACTTTGTATTGTAGATTTATTTTTTAAAATTAATCTAGATTTGGAGATTTTGAAGCATAGGACGTTCGGTGTAGCGATGGAATCATTATTAAAAAATAATGATTATAATATTTAGCTCTACGGATCGCATTGAGCAATGCTTTTTAAAAAGAGAAATGCTAAGATTCTGAATTATAAATGTCACTGTTCTTTCCTATATATATATATATATATATATATATATATATATATATATATATATATATAATTACAGTCAGTGGCAAATTATTTCCCAGTTTAGAACACTTCTTTCACAGACAATATGTCGTAAGGCTAAACTGCTTTATCGCTATTTCCATGGAAAGTACACTGACGGACTACATTCCTTTGTTCCAACAGTTCTAAGCTTCACGACAGACACCCGCCATGCCATAGACAACTGTAACGAACTATCTTCATTACTTTCATATTCCAATGGTGACAATAAGTTCTTCTCGAGAAAATTCTTCCCAATCACTACAAACTTAACATGTTCAAGTCTAGGGTGAACTGCTATTTTCCCCACATATCCACATAAACTTTGTCTCTTACGCTGTCACCCTCTACCTCTAGTGGCTCTTGGGCCTTGTAATGATGAGAGAACTGAAGTTTCTGGGACAAATGATGAGGAAAGAAGGCTGAGAGAATTGCACACTTGCAAGAGCGGATAATATGTAATTGAACTACTGTGCGAAATTATAATCGACAAGCTTATTTTGCAGGGCATAACAGGTGGAGTGAGTTCGATCCTTAACGCGTCCCCCATATCTCTCACCATGTATTGATCCTCAGCTAGTGCGCCCCCAGTTAATTAACTTATAGAATTGGCCGAAATATAGAATATAAGGGTGTTGATAATAAGTTATTAACGTAGACAATTCTGAAATAAGACTGTAGGCATTGGGTATCACGCTATATATAGCAAAGAAGTGATATCTTTCTATCCCCATACATGTATATATTAGGGCACTTTGAGGCGGTGTAATTGTTAGCAAGCTCATCTTGGTAGAACAATTATAACTGAGTAGTGAGTTCGATCCTTACAGGGTGCCCCATACTTTCGGCCTTGTGCCACATCTAAGCTATGCTTGGAAAATCACTACATATATATATATATATATATATATATATATATATATATATATATATATATATATATATATAATATAACAGACAAATAATGTCTATTATGTCTGATCCAGAGCCGTTCGAATGTTTCCTATAAATTCGGGTGAAAATAAAGACATGAATTGTTCGAAATTTGGATATTTTTTGATTAAGTTGACCGTTGATGTAAGGTTTCGGGTCACATGAGCCATCTTCAGAGTTGTTAAGCGGACAGTTACAGCGGCTCATGATCAAACATAATAGATATTCATTATCTGTTATACTTAACAATATATGTTTAAATAATGATCTGCTGCCCGAATACACCACACACACACACACACACACACATATATATATATATATATATATATATGATCGTATATCATAACTTTTGAAAACCGAATTTTGAAGCTAATTTGACTGCAGTTAATGGATATGTTATCTGGTCAACGGCGTAGCCAGTGCCAGATGGACATTCGCTAATTTATATCTCGTGTATAATGCGTCTCCCTGAAAATTAGGTCTTCACAAATCTCATGAAGCGGGAGTATATACTCTCTCTCTTCCCCCCACACATATATATATATATATATACATACATACATATAAAATATCCTTCTCAAATCACGATAAATTAATAAATAAACGATAAGATCTCACCTCAAAACAAAAACACCTCCCACTGACTAATGTAAATATCCTATGCCTTTTCTATAAATATTAGGTTGGTGCAAAAATAATGTCGTTTTCTCACATAGTAACGTATGTGAGAAAACGACATTATTTTTGCACCTACCTAATATTAGGTTGGTGCAAAAATAATTACGTAATAATGTCGTTTTTTGACGTATTTTTTAACGTCAAAAAGCGACATTATTACGTCATTATTTTTGCACCAACCAAATATTTTCATGGCTATTCTTCTGATGATCTTTCCTCTATGATACTTAGACTTCATGAATTTAAGCTCAGTACTGGAATGGCAGAAGGGTTTCATCATTTTACATTTAATCTGGTCGGATGTAACTAAGTTCTATGCTAACAGCTTTTCTTGTATTTCTCTAACTCTTCTGCATTTTTGCTTTCCACTCAACTTTGATCTTATAAAATCTAAAAGCAATGTTAGTAGTTATCTATTGTCTTCTTAATTCTTCTTTATTGTTTTCGCTCTGTAATAATGCTTTTTTTCTTTTATTCTTTCACGCTGAGTAACATCTTGTGTCTTAGAGGCTTTATTGCCTTGCATGGCATGAAATGATAAAAAAACAAAACAAAGAAAAACTTAAAAATCGAAAACTAAAAAGGATTACCATATAAAATACCCCCATGAAAAATGCACTGTATACAACGCAGATAATGTATTATATTAATATAATATTTTAAACAAAGCCAATACTTTTAACAAATAAGATAACCAGTGAAAATAAATATAATAAATAAAAAATCCAAATAATAAAAAAAAAATAAATAAATAAAAAATCCAAATAATAAAAAAAAAAAATAATTAAATAAAAACAAATTAACAAAAATGCACACAAACACAAATAATATTAGGTTGGTGCAAAAATAATGACGTAATAATGTCGTTTTTTGATGTATTTTCTAACGTCAAAAAACGACATTATTACGTCATTATTTTTGCACCAACCTAATAGTTACTATTATTATTATTATTATTATAAATAATAAAGGACATATGATCTGTAACAATTTTATGGGACTACCCAAAGACAGAACTATCAAAGCTAACCGCCCAGACATTATTAGATACCGCAAACGAAAAAAAAAAAAAAAAAAAAAAACTGCAATGTATCTTTGAAAATCTTCAAAAAGCTATCAAAATACAAGGACCTTGAAATCCAAATATCAAAAATGTGGCACATGAGAACATCGACAATCCCTATTGTAGTTGGAGCCTTCGATTTGATTGGAAAAGATTCCAGTAGATTAATTAAAGGGACTCCTGGAAGTCCATGACTTAAAGAAATACATAAAATTGTTCTCACGAGTACAGCCCACACCTTACAAAGGGCTTTATCCAAGTAAAATATTATTTTTAATTTTTTTTTTTTAATTAGTTAGTAGAAAATATCATGATCGCATTTCTGACTTTAGGTCTCTGGGCGGGATCCGGAAAGAAATGTGTACACACCAGATATCAAAGGAAATAAAAAATAATATAATATTAAATTATCGTAAAAGACATGAGATTCAGGAAGTGTATACTTATTGACATACCAATACCATCTGAGAGGAACACCTCAACGAAAATTATCGAGAAATTGTCCAAATACAAGGACATGGTGATCGAGATTAACAGGGTGTGGAGAATTAAGACTGAGACTGTCGTACCAATAGTAATCGGAGCACTGGGCCTCGTGAGAAAAGGAATTGACAATTTTACTAACAGTGCCCCAGGTAATATCAATATACAAGTGTGAGTTTGAAGATCGTCCTACTATGAATATCCTATATACTAAGAAAAGAGTTATCAGTTAAATGACATTTTTCCTATAGGGCCTAAGGCCTATAATTTGGACCCGGCCCTACAGGATACAAAACAGGAAACATAACATACACAAATGAGAATAAACAACAACAACACATAAGTAAAGAAACAAAGAACGAGTAAAAAAAAAAATTTAAATTAAAAAACACTACCATAAGTCCTTCCTAGCCGAGCGGTAAAGCAAGTGGAGGCGAAGGTTCAGTTCCTGCTAAGGGTGACACATTTTTTTTATAATAAAAATTATCGAATGCGTAGTCTAATAGGCGAAAAACTTACAGTTAAATGGCTAAATAAAAATGGGGCGTTTATTTCAAATAAGAAGTATCGATTATGATAGAGTTGGAAAAACTAGGAGTGTTGGATTTGAGATAAAGCCGTTCAATTTTTAAATATTTTCGGCAAAAGAGCGTTTAGACATTGTTTTTTTTTTTATAAAAATAAATAGTGTGAATATAACCAAAAAAAATATTAATTCTATATCCATGAATAGATTCAATTTAAAAAAAAAAAAAGAAAAAGTTTGTCTCATGATCACAAAAGCATGAAAGCCAGGGTCACAAACTCATATCCATACAACTGATTATGTTAACTCTATCACAGATATTGAGTAATTTCCAATAAGAAAATAAAATAATATATATATATAGAGAAAATGTTTATCTTAGTTATTTTTATAGATATAATTTATATAAGTAAATGCTCTGTCTTTTAATTATATTTACCAGTCTGAATGTTCGAGAAAATATGCTACAGGAATCGAACCTGTAATCGGCATTTGATTCAGGCCGGTAAATGTAATTAATACTGTTTAATTTGGAAAAAAACACAAAAAAAAAACAGCATTTACTTAAATAAATTATATTAAAATAACGTATAAGCAGAAGATATGTTAAACAACTATGGGGCTTAATCCATTTCCTATATATATATATAAAATTCGAAATTCTTGTAAAAATCAGATAATTATATATTAATTCGTAGAGGTCACATGATGTTGTATAATAAAAAAAAATACACAAATAAAAACTGTATTTACTTATAAATGGAAAAGCTTACAAAAATTCAACGACCATTATTTTAAAACTAATTTTGAATTTTTTGTTTGCGTATAAACATGAAGATTTTTATAAATATGGATGTCCATGAACGCCATTATCAAAAACTAAGAGCTGATTTTAAGATTACTGGTTAGTTACAAAAAAATAAAATAAAAGGTGTTCTATTGCAATTATCTCTTCTTTACAATTCACAAATATCAAGCTATGACTAAATATGTCAACACCTCATAAAAAACATCTACCGCCATGGTAAAAAGAAAAAAAATCTACGATATTTTAAACTAAAAATAAGCAATATTTGTTTCATATCAGATTAATTGAACTAATATTTCCTCAAATTACTTTGAAGGGTTTTGTAATAAAGGTATATTTACATGAAAAACAATAGCGGTTTAAATGCAAAAACATTAATTAGGATACAACAAATTCTGACTTTTAAGCAGATCTTAATGATCTATATATATATATATATATATATATATATATATATATTAAAGAATACGGAGCTTGATTCAAACCTGAATTCCTCTTAGCAAGAGAAACCATTGTTAGATCCGAAGTACTTTAAACCGACTCAGCCACGAAGAGCCTCGTGACTCAAAACCAAATAGTACCTGATAAGTGCAAATTCCTCTGAGATAAATAGTCTTAACAAGCAACAATACAGAACAGTTTTCTATTTTTATTATAGCTTTCTCATATAATAAAGCGTTTTTCATCACCAAGGACCCTTTAATTTTCAAGGTTGCTAAAAGAATTGCATACACTCTGTGTGTGTGTGTATGTATATATATATATATATATATATATATATATATATATATAGATAGATAGATAGATAGATAGATAGATAGATAGATAGATAGATAATATTAATGGTAAATATACACATACATATGCAAAATATATAAATATATATACAGACATGCATACGCATACATATATATTTTGTATAAAAAAAATTCCAAGAGGATAGAATCCACATAGAACTCAATGTCCAGGACAGAGTAAGGATATAATAAAAAGGCTTAAACAATAATAAAATAAAAAAAATATTTTTTATTTCCGGAGTTGTTTTTTCTGTTTTCTTTTTGAATTTGTAGGTCTGATGAATTGGATCGTATTTACGATTCCAATGGAATAAATTATGACCATGGAATATTACTGTTTAAGTCTTTTTATTATATATATATTGAAGTATGTGTTATTAAAGACTTCGGAACTCTTCCACTTAAACTTTTTCTCTGTGTTTTCTTGCTTCCTTGCAAGTTTCTTAATGTTTGGGTCTATGTTGTTAGAGTAGGTTCCCAGTCGATAACCTTCTTTCGGTTGTCTTCAAACGTCATCATGGCGTTTGTCTAAAGACAAGAAGAGATATATACATGTATATTATTTAAAATTTGCTATATTTATAGGGGAAGATGCCCAGTATTTGGGATTGACCATTTTTAAATATAATCCACATGGTCATAGAAATCAACACTGGATGGTAACAGTCAGTTTCATGTCTTATGAAATGATGATATCATCTGATGATCACTTAAAGTTTCAAATTACTAATTAACATTCACTGCTGATATCTATGCACAGACCGTTTACTCATATATGTTAAAGAATACGGAGCTTGGTTCGACCTGGCATTCCTCTTAGCAAAAGAAATCATTGTTAGACCCGATGTGCTTTAAACCAATTCAGCCACGAAGGATCTAGTGGCTCAAAGTCAAATAGTAGCTGATAAATGCAGATAAATAGTCTTAACAAGTGAGAATACAGGACAGTTTTCTATTTTTTATTATAGCTTTCTAATATAATTAAACGTTTTTCATGACCCAGGACAATTTCATTTTCAAGGTGGCTAAAAAATGAATACAGTATATATATATATATATATATATATATATATATATATATAAGGCATCTGTTATTAAAGATTATAGATCTCTTCCACTTGATGAGCTTTTTCTGAGTTTTTTTTTCTTGCGTGCATCTACTACAGGAAATGACGTCATCTCATGAATCCGACCGTTGTCTATTAGCCATTTCCATTCAAATCATACATGAATGGATGCCTGTGTTTTTTTTGGGGAAAAAAAAGCTTCAATCATCAGTTGACGGTATCCGCTGATTTCTAAGGGAAAAAAAAAACAATTGTTGTCGTCCGTCATTTAATGGTTAATAAATACACAGAGAACTGACAACAACCAATTCGAGGTTATTATAAAATTAAGTGTCTCTATACACGAAACTTACAGCATTCATTGACAGTTTTATTGTTGAAATTTAGTTTATATATATATATATATATATATATATATATATGTGTGTGTGTGTGTGTGTGTATGTTTTGGTAGCATGTCGTTATTAAGGTATGTGTTATTAAAGACTACAGAACTCTCCCGTTTGATGATCTTTTTCTTCTTATTTTTCTTCCTTCCTCTCAAGTTTCTTAATTTTTGGGTACAGGTTGACAACAGTAAATTAACGGTAATTATAAAATTAATTGTTTCTAGAGATGAAACTTTCGGCATTCATTAACTTAAGAGTTAGTTTTACTGTCGAAATTTAATATATATATATATATATATGTGTGTGTATATATATATATATATATATATATATATATATGTATGTATGTATTTATATATATATATATATGTATGTATATATATATATATATATGTATATATATATATGTATGTATTTATGTATATATATATATATATATATGTATGTATTTATTTATATATATATATATATGTATGTATTTATATATATATATGTATGTATGTATATATATATGTATGTATGTATGTATTTATATATATATATATATATATATGTGTGTCTGTGTGTATTTTGGCAGCATGTCGTTATTAAGGTATGTGTTACTAAAGACTACACAACTCCTACGTTTGATGATCTTTTCTCGGTTTTCTCTAGCTACATTACGAATAATGAACTAAACCAATAATACCGTCTAATATTATCTATAAAACTAAAAACTTGCGAAGAAAAGAGAAAAAAAAACTGCGAAAAAAAAAAAAAAAAATCAAGCCGAAGATTTTCGTAGTCTTTTATAACACCCCTCTCTCTCTCATATATATATATATATATATATATATATATATATATACTAAAGACTACGGAACTCTACCGTTTGATGATCTATTTTTCTTGCTTCCTCGCAAGTTTCTTAATGTTTGGATCGAGGTTGTTAAAATAGGATCCGAGTCGATAGTGTTCTGCCGAGCACTTTCGGTTGTCCTCGACCGACATCATGGCGTTTGTTTTTATTTGGAGATATGTTATTGGTTGTTTTAGTTTTATAGAAAATATTAGACGATATTATTGGCTTTGTTCATTATTGGTAAGGAGGGGATTGGTACTTTTTATTGGCGGATGACTTATTAAATATGTTTAATATGATTTTGCCAGTATCAAATGTTATTTAATTTATGTTGGGTTTTTGGTTCTTGATGAGAATTGCTTCAAGAATTTGTAGTCGTTTTTTGCAGTTGTTTTTATAGAGGACTATGGTGTTGTTAATTTTTTTTCTTATGTCAGATGACTTGTATGGGTTACTAGTGGTGCTGTATATTATTACAAGATGATTGTTTATGGCGCTGAAGGAGAAAGCTTATGATTAACATAAAGAAGAGACATAATATTAGACGATATTATTGGGTTAGTTCATTATTTGGAAAGGAACAAGAAAAAACGGAGAAAAAGATCATCAAACGGAAGACTACGGGTCTCTTCCGTTTGATGATCTTTTACTCAGTGTTTTTCTTGCTTCCTCGCTAGTTTCTTAATGTTTGGGTCCTGGTTGTTAAAGTAAGATCCGAGTCGATAGTGTTCTGCCGAGCACTTTCGGTTGTCCTCGACCGTCATCATGGCGTTTGTCTTTATTTGCAGATGCGTTATTGGTTGGATTAGTTTTATAGATAATATTAGACGATATTTACACGAAATGAATATCTCAGGAAATCTATATCTTAAAATCTAACGTTGAACGAAATATCAACAACAAAATACCATTCGTTGACGTACTAGTAGACGCCAACAACAGACACACTTAACACATCAATATTTAAAAAGCCAACAAGTAAAAACTCCTGCTTACTTAACGTCCATAGCGAATGTCCTGATAAATATAAAATAACCCTAATCAAAAACTTACTCAATAGAGCCTTTCACATTTCCTCATCTAGAACAATATTTTACAAAGAACTCAGCAGTATAAAACAAACACTTATAAACAACAATTTCCCTAATAAACTAGTCGACCAACATATAAAACACTACCTATTAAATATACATAATAACAACAAAGAAAATAAAACTACCAACAACAATAACACAAACTCTTCTATAAAAGTCAAATGTACTGCAAATATAAACTCGTTGAGCTACCTGTAACAAACACCATCTACAAATACACTAAACCCGTCCAATAACAAACAAATTCAAATTAATAATATACTACACTAAATTTAAAACCTCTAATAATTGTCTGAAATAATACTACCAAACCGTTCCTAAACAAAGCCAGTGTATAGGTTTTTTGCCCGTTTCGAGAATGCTTCTCCCATAATCATGGCACATACATCGGACACACAACCACAACACTCTCACGTAAGCTCACATATCACCTCAATGACGCTAGCGCCATAAAATATCTTGTAATAATACACAGCACCACGAGTAATCCATTCAAATGATCTGACATAAAAAATCTTAATGAACTCTACCAAAATCATATAAAAACAACTGCAAAAAACGACTACAAATTCTTGAAGCAATCCTCATCAAGAACCAAAAATCCAACATAAATTAAACAGCATTTAACACTGGCAAAAATATATTAAACATATTTAATAACTAATCTTACAATAAAAAACATCAATCCCCTCTTTACCAAAAATGATTAAACCTTGCTAACCGAAAGATCCTCTGTGGCTCAATCGGTTAAGGCACGTATAGGATACAGGTTCGATTCCTGTCGGAGGACGAATATTTTCTATGAAATTTTCTCGGACATTCAGGCCGGTAAATGTTATTAATACTGCTTTATATAAACAGAGCATTTACTTAAATATTAGTATCTATAAAAAGAATGTATAAACATAAAAATGTCTTAAAATATTTGTCGGACTTACTTTGTCCATTTCGTTATATATATATATATATATATATATATATATATATATATATATATATATATATATATGCATGCACACACTTCAAAACTGTCATTACAGTATTTATTTGTTATTTACGTAAGAAAACTTGTAAGAGAGCAGGTTAAAGAGCCAACTGCGTGCACATGAACGCGGCAATGTGCTGTAACTTGCAGTCACTTATATAAATGTGAATTGGCTGTATTTTGTTTTAAAGTTTTCTTAACTGGGTATAATTCCTTTGACCATTTTACTAGCTTTCCTTCTTTTATATCCTTTTTTAATATTATTTTAAATATAAGTGTTTCACAACTTAAAGATTAAGAATAGGCTTTCATAAACTGTTTGCAAATGTGAGAGATATTTAAAACCATATCTTATCTTTTTTTTTATCGTTTTAAGATCTCTTTATACTTGCTTATAAAACAAGTATTCATTTTAAACGTAAGAAGAGATGGTCGTCTTCTGTAAAGAAGTGACCTATATATATATATATATATATACACACACACACAAGAAAAGGAAAAACCTGTTTTGGCCGACGCGTTTCGTCCTCAGAGATTTTGTCAATGTAACATTAGCACGGCAAAGGGCACTCCTTTAAAGGCAAGGAAGGGCTAAAATATTTTAAGTCAAGTGATAGCGATTGCTGTATGAGTCGTACGATTTTTGAATCAAGCACGAGCAACGCCGGGCCATGCTGCTAATATATATATATATATATATATATATATATATATATATATATATATATATACACACAAGACAAGAGGAAAAACTGTTCTTAGCCGACCCGTTTCGTCCACAGAGATGAATGTAAACGAAGGAGTTATTTTGATGCACGTGTTTATATATTAGTGCAAGGGTGTCATTGGTTTATCAAGGCTTTTGAATTTGAGAACGTTCATGAATATTCATTAGGAGGAAAGGCCAATCAAAATATGTGGGAAACACAAATTGCCGTAGTTCAAAATTCTATTGAGACAAAAGGAAACGAGTGATGATAAAGAATTCTTTTTTAATTAATGAATAATGCTTTAAATCGTGCGCCTGTGATCGTATATATATATATGAGAAAGAGAGAGATAGTGCAGGATGGAAAGTAATCAACTGTGGAAAAAAATGAACACTACATAGTAAGTGAAACACGTTTAGTGATATAGGTTAAAAGTACTCAATAACACGAACAGTATGTCTGTAAAAAAACAAGCAGTGGACACTGACGACAACGCCGAATGGCTACAGTCAGTTTCTTGTTTAACGCAATCTTCAGGCCATTGTTTTAGCATGAAACAGTCGGTCGCTTTTCAGAGTTGAATTCAGTGTCCACCATATTATTTACATGCGATCTATCACTTTTATCCATAAATATAGCATACCTTAAAATTATATACATATATATATATATATATATATATATATATATAGCAAACGGTAACAAATGAGCAAATTTTCCAAAGACGAAACAAGTACCTGTCTTGAAATCTGCACGACAAATTCGGCTTTATATCAGGGTCTGAAAACCAACATCAGCTACCGATGGCATATATATATATATATATATATATATATATATATATATATATATATATATATATAATATGTGTGCGTGTGTATTAATTGGAAAATCAATCGGCAAGATTGCGTTCTGCATCAGATTTGTGCAACCGATGAGGAAAAATGTATATATATTATTAATATAAATTAAAACTATTTTCCATCGCGCAATCTTTTTTTCACACCAGAAATCAATGTGCTATATATATATATATATATATATATATATGCAGGCACATACACACACATATATATATATATACATACATACATACATACACACAAATATATATATATATATATATATATATATATATATATATTATATACACACACACACACA
>OZ010611.1:51715507-51733007 GCA_963932145.1 Acanthosepion lycidas
GACTGCAATCAGCATCTGTGGCTGCCTTAATTTGACTAGAAGAAAGTCGACTGGCTTTCACAACAACCCGTCATATTTTCCCTCTCAATACCGGAGAAATGTTTTTGGGCTTACCAGTAGATTTTGCGTTTCCATAATTTGCATTGTCCTTTAGAAAGTTGCAAATCACACTTTTACTGCGATTTACCTTAGCTGTGATCACCCGCTGTGACAAACCTTGATTATGGAAATCTAGAATTCGAGAGCACACTCAACTTCGGTAAGTTTGCTTGCTTTAGGCAATGTGACACCTTTACGCAATGATTGCTAATCTCTAACTGAACTAAAAACATTGGAATTGCCCTAGATCTAACAATTTATACCCCCTTGTCTTATACTTTTGATCAAGTGTAAAATTCCTCATTTTATAAAAATGTCCATTTCTGAATAAATTGATCGGATTATAACTTTTTGTCTACATAACCTTTTATAATATAGAATTAGTAACCTTAAGAAAGAAAAAAGTTATTATGTATCCATGAAAAATAGTCTTTTTAAAAAAAAATTTTCAAGTGGTCTTAAATTTTTGATCAAGAGAGTATAACCTTACTTAACCATATTCAAATTTCTTCCCACCTACTTTTGCTTCAACCCGTTTGTATATATATATATATATATATATATATATATATATATATATATATATATATATATATATATATATATGCGAGAGAGAGAGAGTAATGATACAATACGGTAATCTGTATGAAGTTTCCAGGAGGATACAGATCCAGGGAAAGCTCTATATCAAAAGACAGACCAAAATTGTTATTAATTATTATTATACTACCGACATTATTCGGACTATTGTCCTCATCTTTGTCGCTATATTTATTACAACGTTTCGGCCGTTGTACGCTCCGGCCTTCTTCAGGTGGTTGGAATGTCGAACTGAACCCTTTATTTCGCTCACTAGGGTAGACTGTTCTAGTTCCACGTGCTATGTTTAATGCATGCCAGTTATCAGTTATCTCCTGTTAACTCCCCTCTCCAAGTTCTCCACTACCTTAACCAGGTATTGAACTCACAACTTTTGGGGTCCTGTCATTGGCTCTAACCAACGCCTTTATCCACTGTTCCATGTGCCCTTGAGGACATCTGTGTATGGTTACAGAGACCTAGTGTCACAAGTTCCCCAAAACGACCCTCCGCAGGTTTTGAATTCAGAGTTCTCCTTCTCCTAGACTAGTTGCCCTCCAAGGCTATAAAACCCAGTCTGTCCTGCTACCCAGTATCTGGGTGGAGAAGAAGCGTATTTATACCTTTCCCAAGGCTATTAGCACGTAAATGAATGTAATGGATGCGCTGGAATTCGAACTCGGCTATCCGGTTCCTCAATCCAAGCCGCTACCCATAGTACTTATATATATATATATATATATATATATATATATATATATATATATATATATATATTTACTTAGTTGCATTGATGTGAGTTTGTGAACTTAGGTTTCCCGGCCTTGCGATCGTCAGACAAACTGATATTGAGAAGTATGTTAGCTCGATCTATCACTGATATTGAGCGCTTTCAAATAAGCAGCGCGCATATATATATATATATATATATATATATAGTTATATATGTGTATATATATGTATATATATAGTTATATGTGTGTGTGTGTATATATATATATATATAGTTATATGTGTGTGTGTGTATATATATATATATATAGTTATATATGTGTATATATATGTATATATAGTTATATGTGTGTGTGTGTATATATATATATATATATATATATATATATATATAGTTATATGTGTGTGTATGTATATATATATATATATATATATATATATAGTTATATGTGTGTGTGTGTATATATATATATATATATATATATATAGTTATATGTGTGTGTATATATATATATATATAGTTATATGTGTGTGTATATATATATATATAGTTATATGTGTGTGTATGTATATATATATATATATATATATATATATAGTTATATGTGTGTGTGTATATATATATAGTTATATGTGTGTGTATATATATATATATATATATATATAGTTATATGTGTGTGTATATATATATATATATATATATATATATAGTTATATGTGTGTGTGTATATATATATATATATATATATAGTTATATGTGTGTGTGTATATATATATATATATATATATAGTTATATGTGTGTATATATATATATATATATATATATATATAGTTATATGTGTGTGTATATATATATATATATATATATATATATATAGTTATATGTGTGTGTATATATATATATATATATATATATATATAGTTATATGTGTGTGTATATATATATATATATATATATATATATATATATGTATGTATGTATATAGTTATATATGTGTGTGTGTGTTTTTTTGTGTGTATTATACTTCAAGTCTCCTGAACCCATTGAAACTTGTTATTTCTTGAAGTCTAATGTTTATTTTTAACAATAAATACTCGATTTGTTAGCACCGCAGCATTTTCTGGGGAGCAGGGCGGATGAAATCATTATGCAAGAGCATCATTCTCAATAATTGCTGCCATTAGTTTTTTGGTGAACAGAAAAATAATTTGCTTATCGAATCCTATTAATGATGAGGCAGTTATTGATATCGAATCGATGGCGAAACTTTCAAGTGACAAGCTAAATTTGCAATGTTTCTTAATAACACTGCAATCGTTTGTACTTTAATGCCCCACTTGTCTTTAATTATCACCGAAACCTGTTCTCCTATCTTTCTGCACCAACCAAAGCACATATATTTTATTTATCGACTCATTAATGATCATGTTCTTATTGATTTCTCCAGGAAACAAAATAGATTTAAACGAAAATCATTTTAATAAAGCCTCTATTTTTTTTTCTAGTGTGCTATACGATCCAACGCTTGGAAGATAGTTATGAATGAATTAGTTTCTATCTCAGATGAAGGGAAACTTGTTTAGGTTAAGTTTAAACGGAGAGAAACTGGTTCAGACAATGAGGCGGCAGATAGAGGTTCGGTTAAAAGACAGACGCGTTTAGAAATTGCTTCTGGAAAAGATCAGTTGAGGCGCAAACTGGTTTAGACAAGGGCCGGACGCCGTAGAAACTGATTTAGAAATATCTCAAATGCTTTCAAACGATGCCTGAGTGGGGTTGAAAGCGGTTCGGAGAATGACCGGACGAAGGTGGAAACCGGTTCAGACAATGACCGGACGAAGGTGGAAACCGGTTCAGACAAGGACCGGACGAAAGTGGAAACCGGTTCAGACAAGGACCGGACGAAAGTGGAAACCGGTTCAGACAAGGACCGGACGAAGGTGGAAACCGGTTCAGATAATGACCGGACGAAGGTGGAAACCGGTTCAGACAAGGACCGGACGAAGGTGGAAACCGGTTCAGACAAGGACCGGACGAAGGTGGAAACCGGTTCAGACAAGGACCGGACGAAGGTGGAAACCGGTTCAGACAAGGACCGGACGAAGGTCGAAACCGGTTCAGACAATGACCGGACGAAGGTCGAAACCGGTTCAGACAATGGATTTTGGATTTCTTCGCTCAAAGCCTCATTTAAACATTTCGTTTTATGTATTTCAAAGACTCATTAAAACATTAATCTGAGAAAGTAGTTTTATCTGGCTGTTGCGACATTTCTGGACGGGTTTGGCTCCATACATGACAACCATTTGAAAGTCCCTATCTGACGAGATTATTTGAAAAAACATGACTAGAGTTCCAACAGTTAATGTTTTGGTTTTGTAGCAACATGCCGTGTTGGATGAAACTACTCTTAGCGCAGGTCTGTTCTGAGTTAATTTTTCTTATCTTCTAGACTAAATTTGCTACATTTGACCACTGTACAACGATGCTTACATTGATTAGTATTAGGTTGGTGCAAAAATAATGACGTAATAATGTCGTTTTTTGACATTAAATATAGGTCAAAAAACGACATTATTACGTCATTATTTTTGCACCAACCTAATATTTACCAATTCCGTTTCGTGATTTTTTTATGATGATTTCAGAGTACGTGCCATCATTATCTTCATTCCATTTCCAGATTATAGTTTCCGTTTTCGAAAGTTTTATCTTAAGTTCTATTTCTTGAAATACTTGGTAAAAGATTTTTGTTTTCATGATAAAGTTTGGTAAACTGGAAAGAACGAACACTATTTTGCTTTCGATTTGTTTGCCAAGAATACCGAAAATCGAAGATCAAAGATCATAAAAGGAAAAAAAAAAAGGAATTTAATCACTCGTGAGAAATAAATGGCAAACCAGGCATCAGGAGTAATTTTCCTGGATTGCTAGGTGATGTTCATCACCTTATATGGTAGTGAATGCTGAACAATCTCCCGACGGATGAGGAGAAAACTGCGGGGGTGGTAGCAGAAATGTGGTTCTACAGAAGGACACTAAGAATTCCATGAACGAAGCAACAACGAAATCTTTTAGGAAAAATACAGTTGAAATTCCTTGGTCACATATTGGAGTGTTAGAAAACTTAACTCTCATGGGGCTTATCGATGGTAAGTGATATGGGGGAAAGCAGTGAGTCACCTGCCTCACGAAATTGTGGGATATGATGGCTGGACAGGTGCCGTGGAAATTGGGAAAAAAACTGTTAGGGGTCACTAGGGATAGAAAGTTGTGGAGATCCACGATCGCGTATGTCCTGTAGAGACGAGAATCATAAGAACGACGTCATCGTCGGTCTTTATCTCGTATCCAAGAAATTAATATTTTTTTTTTTTTTTTTTTACAGATCGCTTCTTTTTCACGATGATGGAGTTGATGACTAAATACGTAGCCAAAATTCAGGTTCATCAATGGAAGATTTTCAATTTCAACAAAAAAAAAAAAAAAAAAAAAAAAAAAAAAAACTGCTCCAGTCATTCATTCCCTATCGCCAATTGCAAGAATTGCTCGGAGTTAAAAGGAAACCCAAACAGAAGAAAGTGCCGATGGCGTGAATTTGTTTAAGATAGACCTCACCTTACAAGGAAGTGTTCCGACCAACACATTTGATTTTATGATCTCCCTCTGGGGCACATATAGAATAAGACATGTGGGTACCTCGAGGTGCTACTGGGTGCTCCATACTTTTGGCCTTGTGCCACATCTGAGCTACGACATAAGACATGAAAAATCCAGTTATGAAACTGTAACGGACTGCCTCTGAGTGTTATAATTTCGAGTGACGCCTTCTGTAACATGTCTGTTATGCGTAGCCCTCTGTTTCAACAGTTGAGATCTGTTGTAATCGTCGCCCGCTTGTTCCACCGTTGGGGTTGGTCGCACTTAGTCTGTTATACATAAACACATAAAATATTTTACAGATCCAGTGTAAAATATATGTTTCTATATGTCTACCTTTGATGGTCGCTCCTTGTCATGGTGGAGGAGCTTACGTAGTCCAATGACTCTGAGAGCGATGCCGTCGGGAGTTCTAAACGATTGGGTGGATCACGCTAGACGGCTAGGTTGAAGACGAGGATAAAAGAACCATTATAAAATAAAATCTTAGAATAGAATTGCCGGTAGCAATTGGGAGGATTTTACGTGAATCCCTTCTTAATGCTCATCTCAATAATAAAGAAAAAAAATAAACGAACTAATTTGTATATATCTACAGTAAACAAGTGACTCGTTTAAGATGACTGATTTTATTAAAAAGGAGAAAGAGCAAGTATTTGGGACGATTTTGAATACCAATACACTAAAAATTACAGCGAAAACAGACCACCACGAAGCAAAAGAAACGTTGACTTATCTGGTTATCCGACTGAAGAGATTCGAATCGAAACGCTCATCATCAGGACCAGATATTTCATAAAACTATTCAGACTCACCAAATCCCATATTTATACTGCGAATAAACGTTAATTCTAACTTTAAATTTGAATTTAACACACTAAAATTTCGTTAGAAACGTCAGAAAGTTTAAATTTAGAACCAATTAAGTTTTCTAATATATATATATATATATATATATATATATATATATATATATATAGTAAAGGTAATAAATTCGTTGGTATATATTACAAGTGGATATATGAAAACTGATCCACAAAAAGAGCTCAATGTATTTATTATTACAAAGCAAATAATACACAATAAAACCCCAAATCACCACATATAAGATGATTTTGGATTTTATTGTGCATTATATATATATATATATATATATATATATATATATATATATATGTGTGTGTGTGTGTGTGTGTGAACATAGAAGTCAACATTTACAGGCGACAATCTGTTTCTTGCTAGATGCAATCGTCAGGCCACGCACTATTTACACACGCTCTATCTCTGATATTAAGCACTTTATCCCATAAATATAGCACATCTTAAGACTATATTTCTTATATATATATATATATATATATATATATATATCCTGACCAAAATTAACGATAAAAAAGGAAACTATAGATAAACTTCACTTTCTACAGAAAGAGCCATTCACTCCTGTTGTTCACTGCTACTAAGAAGAATTTCTTATTTTTCTCCTGATGCCATGTTCAAAACACACACACACATTATATATATATATATATATATATATATATATAAAGGAAGTTAAGAATAACTGGAGTTTGTATTGCCAGTTGAAAGTATACTATGTATACAATAAAAGAACTTTGGAAAACTTCCCGCCAATAAACCCTGATCACCAAAGTCAAATTCATTCTTTTAACGTAGCAACTCTCAAATCTTGGAATGCTACATTCTAAATAACCTATAAAACCAGGAAAGGAATTCAATTCGATATTGGTGGTTGACACCAGAGACCGCTGGCGAATAAGCATAAGCGTATTCATGTATCATTACATGTCGAGCTCACAAATAATCTCCGCCATTGTTACATCGTTTAAGATGTTCGCGCATGAGCATCTTTGCTTTTTCTTGCAAGGCGCTACAATTTATGACACAAAATAACTGCCCATGGCAGTAAAAACATTGATATCGATTTTTTTTTTTCTTTTCGTCGGTGAATGAAATCTGCATATTTGGTGAAATAGGCGTGGCTGAGAATGGGTAATGTTCAACTAGATCAACAATTCAAGCCGCTTTGGGGATTACGTTCACATCCTCTTTCTCTAGATGGGGAAAAGTGCTACATATTCAGAGGGAGATAATATTTACAAATAGTGATCCTAACTCTTCGCTTAACTAAAATTAAATAAAAAAGAAATTTATTTTTTAATGTTCTTTCAACTATTTCTTTAACCATAGAACACTAACCATCAATTAAACTTACACCACTACTAACCATGGCTATATCATACCCGATTTTGAAAATATCAAAAAAAAAAAAAAAATATAAATCTTTTTTTGAAATATTTTACATAAGGTAAGCCGTACATTCAATTACCATCATGAGGAAGAAAGCTGCATAACTTACTGCCTCGTGAGAGTATAGTTTCGCTCTAGCAGAAACCCATTTACATTTTTACATTTTTATTTTTTCTCTATTTTTTATTTTTATTTAATTTTTTTTTCTCTACCCACCACTTGCCAAATGTGCTCTACTATAGTAAGACATTTTGTCGCAATGATTCTCCCTTATTCGATAGTTTAGTAAGAAATCCCGGTTCGTAAGAAAAATTAGGAAAAACGGTAAATTGAATGTCTTTGGCTACATACGATAATAAATACGGATAACCTCATTTTCAATTTCTTTTTAGAATAGACAATGGGACTTATACTAAGTTAAAACTTAATGTGATAGGGTATAGCCAAGTGTAAACCAAGACTCCTTGCTTGTTATCTCCCCCCTCCCAATCCTTCCCTCTGTTTTTGTCGTCCTTCTTTGTGTTATCTGTAATAGGAGTAGGTAGTCTCTTCTACCACCCGGTCAACACTCCTCCCCCTTCTATTGGACGTGAGTAGAGGCTTACGCCTTGTTTCTTGTCTAGGAAGGGGTTCCCGGTACTCTTTCTCTCTCCGACCTCTGTGTTAGTACAGCTCTGTTTCTCCCATGATGTGTGCAGTCTGTGGCATCACCTCTTCATTCTGAGTGTACACGGCTGACAGTTCTCTGGTTGCTGTTTCCGAATGGTAGTTAGGAGCCCTAACTCTTGTGTAGCGTCTTGAGTGGCCGCTCTGATCACCAGTTGTATAATACCGGGGTGTTTGTAGTGCCATGTCGCGCATGGAAAGGTGTCCCTGCAGTCACCTCCGGTGGGCATCCCTGAGGCCACATAATGATACAGGTTGTGCCAACTCCTCTCTGCCCACGTCACGGTCGAAACTGTCTGTTTCTTTTACTTTTAACAAAATTCAACATGAGTTACAAAAACCGAAAGATTAACCCTAAACCAGTCTCTCAAAAATCACCTAAACCCCTCAACATTTCGTTCTCCAACATCCGGGGCATTGGGACAAACTTCAGCAGTCTGGAATCTTTCCTCACTGCAAACGGCCCGGATATACTGGCTCTCTGTGAGACAAACCATGTCTCGTCCATCCCCTCTTCTGATCTCTCGATCCCCGGCTACCTTCCTCTCCTCAGAAAAGACTCTCTAACCCACATGCACGGTCTTGGTGTCTACGTCAAGGAACATCTCCCTCTGGCCATAGAGTTCTCTCTCGAATCGCCAGACCAGCCATACATGTGTCTCCGACTCTCTCTCTCTCCTCAATGCGGTAAGCTATCTCTTCTTCCTTTACCGCTCTCCATCCTCTTAAGATTGTGAGATACGCGATAGCATTTCGGACAGCATAGACAAGGCTCTCTCCCTCCACCCGTTAGCTCACATTTTTGTGTTTGGTGACTTTAACGCCCATCACACCTTGTGGCTTAAGAATGCTACTACTGACCACGCAGGCATTCAAACGCTCAATTTTTCAATCTCTCATTCCCTCACACAGATAGTTAACTTCCCCACTCGTGTTACCTTCAACCGGAAAGTTAAAGCCTCTCTTCTCGACCTGTGCTTTACCTCCATCCCCGAATCCTGCAGCGCCTCGCAACTCTGCCCTCTTGGTAACTCTGATCATGGGGTAGTATCTGTTAACATTTCCTTCAACTCCACCCCCTATAAAGAACCTCCTACCACTAGAACTTCGTTCTACTATCAACGTGCTGACTGGGACACGTTCCGTGATTTCCTCCGCGATGTCCCCTGGGATGGAGTCTTCAAGCTCCCCATCCAAGAATGTGCTTCTGAGGTCTCTTCCTGGGTTAAAGCTGGAATCGACGCTTTCATCCCATCTAGCAAATATAAGGTCAAGTCGCGCGCCTCCCCCTGGTTCTCCATCGCCCATAGAAACCACTACTTCCACCTATTCCGTAGCGACATGTCTGACTGCAATAGACGTCTCTTTGCCTCCGCCCGTAACGAGTATAAGCGCGTCCTCAACGATGCTAAGTCACTATTTGCGGCTCGGATGAAGGAGCGTATTGCATCTGACAAATTTGGCTCCAAAGATTATTGGGCGTCTCTGCAAGAGCGTATTGAATAATTGCAAACCCTCTATACCGCCTTTATTCAACCAGTTCGAAGTCCTGACCTCCTCTACCGACAAGGCTGAATGCTTTGCTCGGAAATTTTCATTCAACTCTACGCTCGACTCTTCCGGTGTACCCATACCCGACTTCCCTCTTAGAACTGAGGCCATATTAAGTGGGCTAAACATAACCATCTTTGGTACTGGGCGTTATCTCCAATTTAGAGCCCAACAAGGCTAGTGGTGGAGACGGGATACCAGCCATTCTCTTGAAGAAATGCGCGCCTGAACTGGCGCCCGCCCTTTCTAAACTATACAACTACTGCCTCAAGGAATCTTGTTTTCCTGACTGCTGGAAGTCCTCTTCGATCGTTCCTGTCTTCAAGAACTCCGGCGACCCCTCTGACCCTTCTAACTACCGTCCTATCAGTCTCCTTCCCCTCTTCGGCAAAGTCCTTGAAGCCCTAATCAATATCGAGGTAGTAACCACCTCACATCCCATAATCTGCTCTCAGACAAGCAATATGGTTTCCGCTTTGCCCGATCTACAGCTGATGTGCTCACGGCCATCACTGAAACTGTCTACCGAGCTCTTCAAAATAACGGGGAAGCCCGTGCCGTGGCACTAGACATCTCCAAAGCATTTGATAGGGTTTGGCATACCGGCCTTCTTCGCAAGCTCCAGGGTTATGGCATTACGGGTCGATTATATAACCTAATACAATCATTCCTGTCAAACCGTGAACTGAAGGTAGTTCTCAACGAATTCTCATCCAGTTCCTATCCTACAAACGCAGGTGTTCCTCAAGGCTCCATCCTAGGCCCCACTCTATTCCTTATCTACATAAATGACCTTCCTGACGCCATAACTTCCCAAGTTGGCATCTACGCGGATGACACCACAATTTATTCCTGACTCAAAAACAAATCTAGTCTCACTGACAAAACTCACCTGGCCGTGCGTCTCGAAAAGAACCTCCAATTGATTGTGAACTGGGTCATGATTTGGCTGGTCAACTTCAACGCTTCCAAGACAAAACTGCTCTCTATTAATCACCACAGAGATCCTTCCCTTCCCTCCATTAGAATGTCTGACGCTCAACTTCTCGAGAGCAACTCTCTGCGGCTTCTCGGTCTCACGTTGACTGCTGACCTGAGATGGAATAAATATATTGAGTCAATTACTTCGTCCACTGCTGGGAAAGTTGGCTCCAGGAAGTTTTTCTCACCGGAGTCGATCCTCCAGATCTACAAATTAACAATTCGCCCTTGCATGGAGTATTGCTACCATATATGGTCTGGTGCCCCTTCTGTTTGCCTCGGGGTTCTTGATGGGCTCCAGAGGCGGATATGCAATGTAGTTGGCCCTGCTCTGTCGTCTCGTCTACAGTCACTTTCTCACAGACGCGCCGTAGCCTCCCTCTGTCGGTTCTACAAATACTTCCATGAAAATTGCTCCGAGGAGCTGCATTCGCTGGTTCCCAGACGTCATGAGTTCAAGCGCCATACGAGGCTGGCATCCCGCTCTCACCCCTTCACTGCCGAAACTCCTAAATGTAGCCGTCTCTTCTACTCCAATAGCTTCATGTCTCACACCTATCGCCTGTGGAACTCCCTTCCCTATTCCTGTTTCCCTATGAGCTATAATCTCCAGCTATTCAAGTGTAATGTCAATCGACATCTCCAGTTGCCTTGATCTATCCACTACCCTCATCCTTTCTTCTATCACTCCTATCTGATCTTGCTCTAAATTTTCTGTAACCCCTTGCGTCCTAGTGGCTTCCGCCTTGCTTGGGGTGAAATGCTTAAAAAAAATGCAGGCACTTCAAACTTTGTACTTTGAGTTAACATTAAAAGGAACTATAACATATATTGTTTAGGTAAGAAAATCAGGTACTGAAAATTGTAATTAAAAATAGGAAAATTTGCGCTGGGTACTATATATTCATGGCTAGTGTTCTAGGGTTAATAAATAAAGCTTATTAGGTAAACTATGGCATGATGATATACTGTATCAAATATCAAAAACCACACCATTTGAAGATAGCTAAAATGGATATCCGAGAAAATAATGACATAATCAAGATGTTGAAGTTCCACACTACTTCAAATAAAAGGCTAGGAAGGAAACTCCCATCAATACTAGAAAGAGCAATAACAAACAGATACTAAACTTGACAGAGTCATTTTCCTGAAAAAGCGTTTTAAGAGAAATGTCTTATAAATTTCGACCGACAATAGCAATGGCTGCTCGGGTCAATGAATGCCGAATGTTTCCTTATAAGGAAACGGCTAACATTACCATTACAGTGATTGAGGTATTTTCACTTTTTTTATACGACATGTCCCTTCAGGATGTGAGAAATCATGTGTCTATACGACCTTCTATCCTTTAATGTAAATACTATGAAAAAAGGACAGATATTTTGTACAGATTAATTTTATTGATCGTCTTTTCCAAGTTACAAATAATCCCTCTATGACAAGGAGGAAATCTTGTCGGAAATTATCAGAAGTTCATTTCTGAAGAAATGGTTCGAGTTTTAGAATTTGTTAGTCATCATCGGGGTAGGTAGATTGTTTGTTTGGGTTTTATGGCATATCAACCACTGTGGGTTATTTAATGCCAAATCCAGTTTATATGAATTTTAAATGCCTATTTTGTATGGAATATAAAACGTATAGCTGGGAACATTATCTTTTACAAAAAACGTATAGCTGGCAACACTATTTATTACAAAAAACTTATAGCTGGCAACATTATTGTTTCAAAAACTTATAGCTGGCAACATTATTGTTTCAAAAACTTATAGCTGGCAACATTATTGTTTCAAAAACATTATCTGAGGCCTTGCTGTTGGATGTAGTTTATCGCCATACCCAGGACGCGGATGTAGTTTATCGCCATACCCAGGACGCGGATGTAGTTTATCGCCATACCCAGGACGCGGATGTAGTTTATCGCCATACCCAGGACGCGGATGTAGTTTATCGCCATACCCAGGACGCGGATGTAGTTTATCGCCATACCCAGGACGCGGATGTAGTTTATCGCCATACCCAAGACGCGGATGTAGTTTATCGCCATACCCAAGACGCGGATGTAGTTTATTGCCATACCCAGGACGTCGGGGTAGGTAGAGACAATTGATCAGTTTAGTATAATTTTTAAATGGCATAACAACTTTACTTTTTAAAATAAGTTGTTATACGCATATGATTAAGGCGAGTGGAGAACATTTGAGAATCTAATGTCGTAGAATGAATGAGTATTGTGACGTAATCAAGGTGTTTTTTTTTCCTTTTCCTTTGTAGCTTTTATCATTAAGTATCTTTTTTGTATCCCCCCCAAAAAAAAACTCTGTTGTGTTAAAACAATAATTATTCTATCAACCCGTCCTTGGTATGACGATAAACTATATCCGCTTCCTGGGTAAGTCAATAAATTACGTCCAACAGCAAGGGCTGGGATCAGGAGGTTTTGAGGAGCGTGGAACCACCTCTTCATTGCTAGTGTTTCCAGGTTCACCCTGACCCGGGGTGGTAGCACTTGTTAGGGTCCCAGCTATGGGCAAATAGTTAACCCCTCATCTAGAGTCAAAACACTATGAAAACGTAAAAAAATAGATTTTGATACCAGAAATACTTTGTAAAAAAATTATTACCAGCATTACATGAAAAACAAATATTATAGGCAATACATTTTTGAAAAAAAAAAATATTACCAGTGAAGGAAAATTATTACCAGAAATAGATTTTTTTCTAAATACACTAACGTCGTACATTCAATATGAGCCAAACCTAAATACACTAACGTCGTGCATTCAATATGAACCAAACCTAAATTCACTAACGTCGTACATTCAATATGAACCAAACCTAAATACACTAACGTCGTACATTCAATATGAACCAAACCTAAATACACTAACGTCGTGCATTCAATATGAACCAAACCTAAATACACTAACGTCGTACATTCAATATGAACCAAACCTAAATACACTAACGTCGTACATTCAATATGAACCAAACCTAAATACACTAACGTCGTACATTCAATATGAACCAAACCTAAATACAGATAAACGCTTCTTTTCAGTCTGAACTAAATCTAAAAGCACTGAAGCCTTCCTTTCTATATGAACCAGACCTAAATCCATTAACCTCATATTTGCAATATTAACCAACACTAAAACCTTATTTTCAATATGAACCGCATCTGAATACGCTCGTCACAAAATTAAGTCTTTGAGAAAAGGAAAAAAAAAAGAAGGTCGTGATGATTCCGTTTTCTGTTGAAAAGGATTATCAATACGTGTCTTGATCATTTAGGACACCATCTGAAAAATCAATATGACCACGATTGGTGCTGAAGAAATATTAGAAAATAAATTACATATATTAAACGTCTGATTTACTGTCCTGTGCACCCGACATGTCGAGGCAAGCGGTCAGCCAGGCGGACATAATTGACATCGATCTCTTTCTGTAGCTTTTATGCCAAAACCACCCCCCACCAATTTAATCCTTGTGTTGGATTCCCTCGATAATTTGTCGGCAGCGAAACCAACAGACAGAATCTGTTAGGTGTTTTTATCACTAATTTTTCGTTGGTAGTTTCTTCAGTTTGTTCGTCAGGTTGAGAATGGACGGACTGATACGGAAGGAAAAAAAGAAAAAGCTTCGTTTGAAATGTAGTCAGAGACTCCGCGGATAGCAGAAATTATGGTTGCTACTGTCTCTGTGGTATGTATTACAGTAATGTTTTCGGTGTACAAGGGCCAAGAGCCACTACAGTCAACCAGAATGCGAAGTCTACGAGTTCGAACCTAACCTCCTTGAAACGAGAAAACTATTTCTGTCAGTAATGAAGTCATCTCCATACACAACAGAAATGACTCGTGGAGCTTTGTGACCTTGATTAAAAGCAAAGAGAAGACGACGATGAACATGTCGATGACCCGGTGAAGTAACGTTTGCCTTTTGTATATATATATATATATATATATATATATATATATATATATATATATATGTGTGTGTGTGTGTGTGCGTGTGTATGTATGTATGTATGTATTTATATCAGTAGCCGGACAGACTGGGTTCTATAGCCATGGATGGCATCTGGTCTAGGAGAAGGACAAATCATAATTCAAAACATGCGAAGTGTCGTTCGTGGTCCTTGTGACACACAGTGCATCAGGTCTTTTTTTTTGACTGTTTAAAAAGTGTGGCTGGTTATGCACAAAACCTTCACCACCATAATCATATGTGCAGGCTGAACGAAGATTCCTGACCCTCATACGTCACAAAAGTGTCCGCGGCAGGCGCGAGTCAACAGCCCGCGAATCTGATATATATATATATATATATATATATATATATATAGTGTGTGTGTATTTAGGCAGCAAATTCTCTTTTAGCCTGATTAAATTAAAAACATTATGTCTGCTTATTTTTATCATAATTCTTCCATATTCACGAATGTTTTTTCTGTATATCACAAATAAGAAATGCACAGTAACAATGAAAGTTATTAATTATATATATATATATATATATATATATATATATATATATATGATAGATGGATAGATTCTCACCGAGGTGCAACTAAATGCACTGAAACGAAGTTGCATCTTTGTAATGAGTAAATTGTTTTTGTCTATAAAAAATTATAATAAATAATTATTATTCTACTCTCGGTATTCAACCCTCTTTTGAATTAAGGCTGTGAACGTTAGAATTTGTATATTATTTTCGTTCTCATTACATTCATATTATATATATATATAGGGTATAGTGGTGATGGAACAAATCCAACTGGTAAATGTCTTCTGAAGGAGACTACAAGTAATTTTATATTTTTATGTTTAGCATAATTGTTGAAAAATTCACGTCTGTCACTAACTATTGGTTACATAGGAGGCTCGTCAGGAAGGCTGCCTTCCCTAACGATCCCCTTAGGTGAAACCTTGGTAGGTTTGTCTGGCTTGCTAGGTTTAACTATATATATATAGCCTCTGACAACTAAGTTGATATCCAGGCCGGCGAATTGATGGAGGCCGATAATTGGTGCCTCATAACCAGCTGCTTCGCGCAGATAGAGCTCGAAATTCCAGGAAGGAAGCCTCTCTAGCGGAAGGAAAACCCTGCTTTTAAAAATTCAATGTATTGAGGTCATCTCCAACCAATCATGGAAAAGGCGATGGAAGTAAATCCAGACAGAAATCCACGGGTTGAGGCCCGAAGACGGTTGGCTGTTAACCCCAGCAACATTTTGGTAATTCATGGAGACGTTTCTCAAGCGTTACCAACAAAAGAATGAATTTTGATTAAAGAAGACTGCCTTTATCTCGCGAGATGGATGAATGGATATATATATATATACACACACACACATACACATACAAGCGTCCTGGGTATGACGATAAACTACATCCGCGTCCTGGGTAAAACGCTCAACTGCGTCCAGCAGCAGGGCCTCTGATCACGGAAATTTTGAGGAGAATGGAACCGCCTTATGGTTGCTGGTGTTCCCCAGTCCACCAAGACCCCGGGTGGTAGCACCTGTTTTTCTGCATATTTGCACATTATATATATATATAAATGGTCTTGAAGTTGTAAATCTAATTAACACTCATCCCGAGTATCAGATGTTTAGGTAGGGACGCAATTTTAGGGTGTTGCAACAGATAAGTCTCTGCCTTGTCCTTTATATAAAAGGGTTTGGTATTTAATCTACTGTCTGTGTGCGCATATATGTATTAAATCATATATAATTTGCTTTATTTTAAATAATTCACAGAACGCACATAACGTTATACTACGTAAATAGTTTGAGAAAATATTTTTTTTGACTTCCATCAGCATAGCAAATGATTAACTACATGAGAATAACTCAATGCGTTTTCATGGCCTATGAATTTTCCACAACAATGGAGTGGGATGATTATATTGAATCAAATTCTAGGTCTTTTGTCTGGAAAGATAATTCACTGTGTCGTGATAGATTCTGGTGAGAAAAAATGTCTATTTTGCAACTTTATATGTCAAACCATTCATCCGCTCAACTGCATATTGTTGCCACATAGAATCGTATGTTTCTGTTAGGTGTTCAGACATTCTTGACAAGAATCCATTGATAAATCTGCAATGTTATCGGTCCTGATCTGACATCTTGGCTTCAGTTACTTTCTCACGGCCGTAACGTGACTTTTTTGTCTGTTCTTTTAATATTTTCATGGTAATTATTCTGATGGTCCTTTCCACAAGCGCAGTAATAAATTGGCAGTTAGGTCTCGTCAGTTTATTGCTGAAATTTCTAAATGTCAACCGCACGTTCTATTCTGGCAGTTTCTTCTATCGCACTTCTCGCCTGTGGAACTATCCCATAGCTTCTTTCTTTTCCTTTGCGATCTTCAAAAATTCAAATTTTCAGTGTCATTTTTGTCGTTTTATTATCCTTTCCTTTTCAATGTCTCAAGATTTTCAGTATCCACCCTCCCACTGGGTCTTAGTAACTTTATCACCTTGCTCGGGTGAAATAATTAAAATATGTATTGATACTGCGTGTACGAATATTATATACCGGCAAAAAACTTACACCTTGATATATATAAATCATACTGCTTTCAAGCTCTATGGAATCAACCACACACTTTTGCTTCAAGAAGACTGGTAACTAACACTATACTGATCTTTGAGATAGCGCTAAACTGCATGCACTACCAATGCCTCTACAGGCTTTTAGAGTGGTAACGTCAGCTGTAATGGAACATTGATTTAGAATAACATAGAACAAGGCAAAAAGAAAAAAAGACGATGAAATGTGAGAAAAAGAAAATTGCATAACAGAGAGCGAGAGAGAAAGCAAGGGAGAGCACATTGAGCGAAAGAGAAAAGGCAAAGAGGGAACATGGTGAGAGAGAGAGAGAAAAAGAGGATACGCAGTGAGAGAGAGAGAGAAAGAGGATACGCGGTGAGAGAGAGAGAGA
>OZ010611.1:51738007-51765507 GCA_963932145.1 Acanthosepion lycidas
CCTGATCCGGTGTTGTAGCACCTGTTCGGGTCCCATCATTGGAAAATACTTGACCTCCAAACTGGGGTCAAAATACTATGAAAGCGTAAAAATAGGTTTTAATACAAGCAATAAATTTTTTGCAAATGATTATGAATTTTTGAAGAAAAAAAATATTACCAGCAATACACTTTTGGAAAAAAATATTACCAGCAACACTTTTAGAAAAAAAAATATTACCAGTAATAAAAATCTTCTCGGCTCTAAATAACCCATTGAGACTGATATACCGTAAAACAAACAAAACCAGACCAAGTCCCACACTACTTCAAATAAAATGAAACTCCGATCCGTACTAGAAAGAGCTATAACAGCAACTGGACCTGAAAAACTTATTTTCCTGAAAATATTTTAAAGGAAGATTTTGTAACTTTCAAACAAGTCGCAATATTTCATTATAAAGGATACAACTATTATTACCATACCATTATTTCGGACTGAAAACAACCTCAATCAGAAATTCACCAGAAACCCGCTGATTCTTATTCCGCACAGATAGTTGTTATGCTACGCCACCATAACCCCTTCAGTACTGTGACGGCCACAAATCAATTAAGATGAAGGTTAATAAAACACTTCTGCTGCTATAAACTTATTTATACCTTTTCAGGGAACTTACTTTGGTTACTGACGACTTATGTATACTTTTTCAAAACACCGTGAAACGTTAGTTTCGTGTCTGTCAGAAAGTAACTAGTTTTTGGTGTTAGTTCCAAACCAGCGTCGACATATGTTAGCGTACAATAACTACCTGTTTTACAACGTACGTTAACCAGATTTTGTTGGTGGGGTGTCGTCTAGTTAGGTCAGTGAAGCAGAGTAGCCAAATGAATTTAAGTGCAGTACTACATTGATTGCTAGTTCTCATTTTGCACTTGAAATTGAAAGATGTAACCGTAAGTTCTGTGCAAAACGTTTCTTCTCTCGCACTTCTCGCCTGTGGAACTCGCTTCCGGATTCTTGTTTTCTAGTCAATTTGACCTTCAAAAATTTAGCTGCAATGTCAGTCGTTATCTTTTTGTCTTCAACTCCTATTCAATTATTGTTCTCTCTCCTTGATAACGTTTTATTTCTCATATTCACTCACACTTTCTGTTCATATCTATCTATCTATCTCGGTCTCTTCATATCTATCTATCTATCTATCTCGGTCTCTTCATATCTATCTATCTATCTATCTCGGTCTCTTCATATCTATCTATCTATCTATCTCGGTCTCTTCATATCTATCTATCTATCTATCTCGGTCTCTTCATATCTATCTATCTATCTATCTCGG
Source organism: Acanthosepion lycidas (assembly GCA_963932145.1). NCBI lineage: Eukaryota > Metazoa > Mollusca > Cephalopoda > Sepiida > Sepiidae > Acanthosepion > Acanthosepion lycidas. The sequence goes on from OZ010611.1 coordinate 51,739,326, forward strand.
TCTCTTCATATCTATCTATCTATCTATCTCGGTCTCTTCATATCTATCTATCTATCTATCTCGGTCTCTTCATATCTATCTATCTATCTATCTCGGTCTCTTCATATCTATCTATCTATCTATCTCGGTCTCTTCATATCTATCTATCTATCTCGGTCTCTTCATATCTATCTATCTCGGTCTCTTCATATCTATCTATCTATCTCGGTCTCTTCATATCTATCTATCTATCTCGGTCTCTTCATATCTATCTATCTATCTCGGTCTCTTCATATCTATCTATCTATCTCGGTCTCTTCATATCTATCTATCTATCTCGGTCTCTTCATATCTATCTATCTATCTCGGTCTCTTCATATCTATCTATCTATCTCGGTCTCTTCATATCTATCTATCTATCTCGGTCTCTTCATATCTATCTATCTCGTTCTCTTCATATCTATCTCTCTATCTGTCGCACTTCTCGCTTGTTGAGATCTCTGACTTCTTGCTTTCCTGTCAACTTTGATCTCCAAATATTTAAATGCAATGTCAGTGTTCATCTTCCGCAACCTTGAATCCAGTTTGTTTGTTTCTTTTTATTGTTCTATCTCATTAATTTTTTTTTCCTCTTAGATTCTTTTACTCTCCGGTGCTTATGTCTTTATAACCTTGTCTGGGGTGAAATAATAAAAAAGAAAAATACATATTTCCTTTTGGAAGCAATCAATAATTTCCTTTAAAAAAAATTTCTATGATCATTGTGGCCCTTTACATCAAATTTTTTTTTCATTGTGCAGTCCTGCTCTATTTCAAGCTTCTAGTCGAGCAGAGAACTTTTCATCAGTCCATCGTGTATCTCGTTCACGAACAGGGTGAAGCGACCGAGAGAAAGATAAAAAGTTCAGATAAACACTGCAAAAAGCGAGAGGATTGAAGACTACAGACGACAACAAAGTCACAAGAATGATGATAGCAACAGCCATTACGCTGGCCGGCTCAGGAGCAACGGGAAGGAGCGCGAAGCACAGAGATGGACACGGCTGTCGAGTTTAAAGATGACAAGGGATACGCTGAAAGCTATAAGGCAGCCGACAGCCACCGTGTTGATATTGATGACAGGGCAGATTGGAGTGTTACGCTTGGTTAAGCTCGCGAATCAACAGATGAAGAGACTACTGTAGCGATGATAGAACGAATCGCACGCCATCTTGAAAGCGACAAGGCTCTAAGCTGAAAGGAAGAATCACTGATCTGCCCGCCAAAGAAGTTTATGAAATGCGCGAGTGTTATTGGCGTAGAAGCTTATGACCAAGATAAGGACATTTCGTCATTATCTTTTTCCGCCGCCATTTTTCATCTTTTTTTTTTCTACCTTCCTTCTTTATCTTACTGCTTTCAAATGTTGTTGTTGTTGTTGTTCTTCATTTCTTCTGCTTCTTCTTCCAATTGTTCTTCAAATATCTGTTTCTTTATTCTACCTTTGTACTTATCCTTTTAACGGCCTTTTGCTTTCTTATTTATGTTCTCTCTTTCTTTGTTTTTTTTCTTCACAACTTTTCACTTCTTTATTCAGTTCTCCGTATTTGCTTTTCTTTGTCTTTTTTTTTAATTAAAATATTGCACTGTTTTCTTTTCCTTCTCTTCTTCATAGTTTCCTTTTCTTTCCTTCTCTTCTTCATAGTTTCCTTTTCTTTTCCTTCTCTTCTTCATAGTTTCCTTTTCTTTCCTTCTCTTCTTCATAGTTTCCTTTTCTTTTCCTTCTCTTCTTCATAGTTTCCTTTTCTTTCCTTCTCTTCTTCATAGTTTCCTTTTCTTTCCTTCTCTTCTTCATAGTTTCCTTTTCTTTCTTTCTTATATTTTTCCTTTTCTTCTCTTCCTTTTTCCGCTTCATATTTTCAATTTCCTCTTTATTTAACTATTTTTTCCTTTTTTTCAAATTTCTACTTCTTCTATCTTTGCTTCCTTTTTGATATTTTTCATTTCTTCCCCACTTCTCACGCCTTCCATGTTTTCTGACCATGAGTAAATGTTTATTCCTTGTTTACTATTTAGGATGGGTTTTCCGGTTCCGTCTAAAGACCATACTTCTAACATCGTCTACAAATCGTGTCCTCCTTAATGGATCCCACGTTTGGAAAACGGGGCCGTTGATGATCCCCTCGGGGAAAAGGAAAAAAAATCAGATCGGGTGAGTAGAGACGCTTCTCCAGCACAGCGATGTCCAAGATGACCAGTTTTCCGGGCGTGGAAGCCATCAAGAGGGTAGCGATGACAGAGCTGCGGAGAATCCTTGCGGGATTTGGTTTGGTTTGTTTTATTTTACAGCATATCAACCCCAATGGGTCATTTAATGCCGACAACTATTTTTTTTCTCTGGTAATATTTTTGTTTTGTCGAAAATCTATTTCTGGTAATATTTTTTCCTCAAAAATGTATGGCTGGTAATAATATTTTTTCAAAAACATATAGCTGGTAATAGTCATTCAAAAACGTATTGCTGGTAATATTTTTTTTTCCTCAATGATCTATTTCTGGTAATAATTTTTTACAAATTATTTCTGGTACTAAAACCTATTTTTGCACTTTTATAATGCCTTTTACCTCAGTTTCTGGGTTAACTATTTGCCCATAGCTGAGACACTAACAGGTGCTACCACCCCGGGTCAGGATGGACCTGGGAACACCAGCGATTAAGAGAAGATTCCACGCTCCTCAAAGCCTCCTGATCAGAAGCCTTGCTGTTGGACGTAGTTTATCGTTTTACCCTGGACGCGGATATAGTTTATCGTCATACCCAGGACGCGAATCACTGCGGGAGTTCATGGAGATGTGACAGAGAAGAAAGGGCAAGTTCGTTAGACTTGTAGGGGTTAATTTCGAAGGGAAAATTTGCAGTTAGCTTGTAGTTTGAATTTGACAAACATTTTATGTTTCTTTTCTGACACCTTGCATATTGTTTCTTTTCTTATTGTATTCTTTTCCCAAATATTGACGATAATTAGTAGGTAACTTACTACTAGTACTAAAAGTCTTTCGTTTATCTAATCATACCGTTCGGTATATTCACAAACCACCTTATGCTGGTTGACAGTTGCATTTCATATGTAATCCAAGAATGTTACATTCTTACGGTACATTGTGTACTATTGAAAAACAAAACAGGTAGCTAAATAAAACTACCGTTAATTCTAAAAGTATTATTATAATCTTGTACAGATTACACTGGCCAACACCATTTTTGATGCCAAGAAGCAAAGCCCATTTTTTAGTTAACTTGATGGTGGTGATTCCAAAAAAAAGACCTTAGTTTTTCATGGTTAGGTACCGTTTTTGCTGTACTGAAATTGATCATTTTTGGAAAAAAAAAAAAGATCAATTTACGATCGTGTCTAATCGCAAAATTTAGTTAATAACGGTCGTAGAAACCCACCAAATTTCAGACAGACTGAGCAATTTATGTCAGTCACCTGAAATAAACTTTTTTCTTTTTTAAGAAAGGAGTGTTTTTCGGTCAAAAGTTTAAAAATAGACGTACCGAATTTTTCCAATTCATCGCCAAAATTCAAATTAACTGACAAACTTTATCAGTAAAACGCTTTAGTAAACCTTATAATTAAGGTGACATAAAAAAAATGAAACCCTAAAATCTTGTTTGATACTCATAAATTTATATTTTACTATGGAAGGAAAACAAAGACATTGCGAGCATTTTGTTTTTACAATTGGAAAGAAATTCCAACTAAAGACATCCCAATTGAATGCACCTATTGCATTGTACATGATACTGCTGGAGTATCAAAAGGGACTTAAATAACATTGAACATGACAATCAAGAAAGAGAAAAATTTTACCATAGTTCTTATGTTCACAAAGGTTTTATTTCTGATGTTAGTTTATTAAATGATTTGATGAAAATACTTGTTGGTCTTAGTATATTCAATCGTGTTATTTTTAAAGACTTACGGTCTGATTGTTATTGCAAAAATAGTATTTCTCAATAAGCCGACCAATATTAGTTGGTTAAAATACGAATTGAGATGTTTCTACGATTTTATTTTGAGAAATATTAACATCGATCAATATCATATATACAGAACGCAAATGAAAAAATGCTTCCTTTTTTCTTTTTTTAAATTAGGCATTTCTGTACAGCAAAAACGGTAGCTAACCAAGAAAAAGTAAGGCCCTCAAACTAGCTAAAAAAGATGTTTGGTGTGTCGACACCAATTCAAAATTTTCTTGTTGACTAATATTATCCACCATGTTTATTTGTAGTGATAGTACGTAGTCTGTTTTTCTTGTTAACTTGTTAACCATCACATCACGTCGAAGTAACCTTAAAATAATATACTATTTCTAAAATTTTATACTTTTTGTAATGGAATTACATAAATACACCCTTTATGAATACAAATTAAATAAATACGCTACTCACTAGGCTAAAATAACACTATATGTAGTTTGATGAATTAATTGATGCAAGCCGGAAGTGAGTTCTTTCATAGAGGGCACTGTCATTTACGCTAAGTCGCAAATGGCTCGGTAGATATATTTTAGTAGCACTATGTTGTGTTATGAATATTTCAATTTATTTAATAATGTTGTTATAATGTATAATGTATGTTTATTACTTTTCGCGCACACAAAGGAATATAATACGCAAGCATTTATTTATAAACACAGACTGATATGTAAAAAGGCCGCAAAAACAGAACGACGATTCCTGCTCAAGACGATCCCGTCTAATTTTAATGAAATTTGGTACTGCACTTGGCAGAAGTTCAAGATACAATATGCTTCTCAATTGGTTGGGGCATTATGTATCATTTAACGTGTATCTCGGGAATACAGACACATACATAAGTACATACAACACGATTAGTGATTTACTGATAGAGAGAAATAGACAGAGATAGATATAATTAGACTTAGATAGATAGATAGATAGATAGATAGATAGATAGATAGATAGATAATGAACAAACTGAGATAGATAGATAGATAGATAGATAATGAACAAACTGAGATAGATAGATAGATAGATAGATAATGAACAAACTGAGATAGATAGATAGATAGATAGATAGATAATGAACAAACTGAGATAGATAGATAGATAGATAGATAGATAGATAGATAATGAACAAACTGAGATAGATAGATAGATAGATAGATAGATAGATAATGAACAAACTGAGATAGATAGATAGATAGATAGAGATAGATAGATAGATAGAAATAGACGTAGATAGAAAGAAATAGACGGAGATAGATAGATAGATAGATAGATAGATAGATAGATAGATAGATAGAAAGAAATAGACGGAGATAGATAGATAGAAAGAAATAGACGGAGATAGATAGATAGAAAGAAATAGACGGAGATAGATAGATAGAAAGAAATAGACGGAGATAGATAGATAGAAAGAAATAGACGGAGATAGATAGATAGAAAGAAATAGACGGAGATAGATAGATAGAAAGAAATAGACGGAGATAGATAGATAGAAAGAAATAGACGGAGATAGATAGATAGAAAGAAATAGACGGAGATAGATAGATAGATAGATAGAAAGAAATAGACGGAGATAGATAGATAGATAGATAGATAGATAGATAGATAGATAGATAGATAGATAGATAGATAGATAGATAGAAATAGACGGAGATAGATAGATAGATAGAAAGAAATAGACGGAGATAGATAGATAGAAAGAAATAGACGGAGATAGATAGATAGATAGATAGATAGAAAGAAATAGACGGAGATAGATAGATAGATAGATAGATAGATAGATAGAAAGAAATAGACGGAGATAGATAGAAACAAACTGGAACTAATAGATATCGATATGAACAAATTGCAGCAGATAGATAAAGATTGAGAGAATACGAAAAAAGATAAGTATGAACAGAATGAGATAGATAGATAGATAGAACACTGTCTTTATGTCTAGAAGAATCTTATTATAAATTATACTTGTGCTGTAAAAATTCCTAACAGGTTGAGTATCCTTTATCGGAAATTCCAAAATCCGAAAGTTCTTTATGACTTGCCACAAATGGGAAATTTTAGAAAGCACTAGGATGGCTCCAAGGTGATGTGCAGCTCTTTTAAGTGACCTCATTTGGCCTAGGTGGGGGTTTCCCAGACCAGCTACATGAATATCTGGGGTAAATCAGTGTACATCTATATGTCTATTTATTAATTATAAGTCCATGCGACACATGTAACCTCTTCACCTTTCAAGTAATTGTTTGTAAAAAAAAAAGGTTTAATATATTGTAGTGAATTGTATAAATAAATGTGCTATGCATATATAAATTTATTTAATAACTTTGTCATAATGTATTATGAATGTTTATTATTTTTCACACAACTAAGAGTTGGAACATAATATGCAAGTGTTTGTTTTTATACACGGCTTGATATAAGAAAGTGTATCGAAAACAAATGATGAATTCCCTATTAAAAACGCCGTAAAAGCAGAAAAATAAACGGCCCTAGCTGAAGAACCCCTTGTTTAAATTTAATGAAATTTGGCACTGCATTTGGTAGGGACTAAATATACAATACGCTCTTAAATTGGTTAAGGTATTATGTACCATTTCAGATTTATCTTGGGAACACACATACATACAAGATTAGAGAGGTTTGATATTAGATAGATAGATAGATATGAACAGAGAGAGAGAGATATGAATGATGATCAGACTGAAGCAGATAGGTAGATATGAACAGTCCGAAGCAGATAGATATGAATACCTTGAGATGAGAGAGATATGAAGATAGATAGATATTAGGTTGGTGCAAAAATAATATCGTTTTTTGACGTATTTTTTAACGTCAAAAACGATATTATTTTTCCACCAACCTAATAGATATGAATACCTTGAGATGACAGAGATATGAAAATATTTAGATAGATAGATACATAGATAGATAGATAGATTCATACATAGATAAAAACAGATTGAGATAATACGAACATAGATATAATTTATTATGTATGCCTATTATTTTTCACACACGCAATTTTTTGAATATTATATAGAAGTGTTTGTTTATGTAAGCGGCTTGATACAATGTGTATCGAAAACAAATGATGAATTACCTATTTAAAAATGCCGTAAAAACAAAAAAAAAAAAAATGGCCCTTGCTGAAGAACCCCTTATTTAAATTTAATGAAATTTGGCACTGTATTCAGGACTAAATGTACAATACACTCCTAAATTGGTAAGGGGTATTATGTACTGTTTAAGATTTATCTTGGGAACACACATACATACAAGGTTAGAGAGTTTTAGTATTAGATAGATAGATATGAACAGAATGAGAGAGATAAATAGATATATATAAACAGACTGAAGCAGATAGGTAGATAGATATGAATACCTTGAGATGACAGAGATATGAACATATTGAAATAGATAGAAAAAGATTGAGAAAATACAAACAAAGATAGATGTGAACAGAATGAGATAGATGTTGTTATAGTTTATTATTTTTCGCACACGCAGTTGTCGGAATATAATATGCTATTCTTTGCTTATGTACGCGGCTTGATATAAGAATATGTATCGAAAACAAATATTGAATTTCCTACTAGAAACGTCGTAAAAGCGTTAATTCTTATTTTTCACATACATAATAGTTGGAATATAATAAGTGTTTGTTTATATACGCGGATTTCTATAAGAATATGTATTGAAAAGAAATACTGAATTCCCTTTTTAAAATGCTATAAAAACAGAAAAGCGGCCCTAGCTCAAGAACCCCTTGTCTAATTTTAATTAAATTTGGAACTTTACTCAGAAGGGGTTTAAGGTAGGACATATTCCTAAATTGGTTAGGGTATTATGTACCGTTTATAGTGTATCTTGGGAACATACATGCATACATACAAGGTTAGAGAGTTTTAGTATTAGATAGATCTTCATGCCTACAGATGAAGACATTTGAATTATTGACTCAGAAGAATTTGGTATTGTGAAACATATTAAGATAAATGACCATACTTTAGTACAGAACATCCTAAACAATGTTTTTCCCTTTATTATTTAGCAAGCGGCAATTCAAATGTTTATTAGTCAAGTGGCTTTGTGAATACCTTTGTCGCAAAACTAATAGGAATTTCTCGTTTTAGTCATAACAGAAGAAACACCTCCCATACATACATACATACCTGTCCAAAATATCCCGCCACTTAATGGTAAGACATTAGTGGCAATAGTATCTTAATATAGGTATTGTCTTAGTATTAGGTTGGTGCAAAAATAATGACGTAACAATGTCGTTTTTTGAGGTATTTTTAACGTCAAAAAACGACATTATTACGTCATTATTTTTGCACCAACCTAATATTATGGTTAATTTTCTAAGCGTAGCTTGGATGTGGCACAAGGCCATAAGTATGGAGCATCCAGTGTGTGTTGAAAGTCACTATTCAGTCATAATTGATTTAGCGAAACAAGCTTGTTAATCATAACACCATGTCAGGATGCCCAATGTTTTACTGATATATGGGACGTATTTCTACCGTACACTATTTCTGTGAATTAAAAGGACATGAATGTTAAATCTGTAAGGCTTTTGGTAGAAACGTATACAAACATAAAGTTTTTTGTTCGTTGCTTGGAATATGAAGAAACAGTTCTTGACCAGAAACTGTTTTAAAAATATCATTCTGAAAATTAAATCTATTTTTACTTAATTTGAATTTTTGAAAATTACACATTCAATTTTAATTTTGGCTATCTCATAAATTAAAAAAAAAAAAAAAAAAAAAAACTCGATATATCTCCGAGATGATTACTTGCATTATTTACATTATTTGGACTGTCATCTTCATCTTCGTTGCCATAGTCACAACGTTCCGGCCGTGGTACGCTCCGGACTTCTTCAGGTGACTGGAATTTCGAACCGAACCATTTATTTCCTCCATCGGTGTAGATTGTTCTAGTTCCACGTGCCGTGCATCTCTCGGGTGTCTCAGTTATTTCCCTTTAACTCAACTCTCCAATTGTTTTGGCTCAGCACTGCCGTGGCTTGGTATTGAACTCATAACTCTTTGGGTCTAGTCACTGGATCTAAACAACGTCTTCATTCACTGGGCAATTTGAAGAAGAGGTACGGCACATGGAACTAAAACAAGCTACCCCGGTGGACGAGATAAAAGTTTCGGTTCGAAATTCGAATAACCAGAAGAAGGCCGGAGGGTAAAACGACCGAAACGTTGTGAATATGACAAGGAAGATGAGGATAATAGTGCGAATAATGTAAATAATGCAAGTAAAAAAAAAAGAAGATATTTTTAGTATGTTTATTTATTCTATAAATAAGAAATTATAAGCTTTTAATTTGACTACCAACTAATTGGGATGTTTAAAACCTCCACCGTAAAAATGCTGTGAAAATGCCCCACAGTACTAACTGCGTGTTAACTCTCGGATAATTGCAACTAACATGCGCTAATAGAAAAAGCGAAGTATGTTTGTAATGCCACATATAAATACAAAATAAATATTATTTTTATAAGAATTTTAGTCATAATCAAATATATATATAATGCAAAGGAATCTCCTATAAAAGAAGAATTTAAGTCACAACAATTATATAAGAAACATTTACATACAAATAAAAGCTACAGTAACGTTAGCATAATCTAAGAATATTGGTAATGCCAACATTTATATCTCCATACATAAAAACGTAAAAGGACACTTATTTTAGTCGAATTTTCGTCGTGTCAAAAATGAATATATCTACGATTAGGGTAAAAAAGAAAAGAAGACAATGGAAGAATTTTGGTTAGAAGCATTGTATAAAATCTTCTGATGTACAGATATATATATATAAGAAACGAATGCAAGAATTTTGGTAATGTAAACTTTCATATCTCCATACGTTAAACATAAAACACATATTCTTGTAGAATTTTGGTCAAATCAGTTATGAATATCTCTACGATTAGGGTAAAAAAACAAAAACACAAAGGAAGAATTTTGGTTAGACACGTTATATAAAACTATTTACATATCAGAAAAGAATGCAAGAATTTTGGTTATGCCAACTTTCATATCTCCATACGTTAAACATAAAAGAACACATATTTTAGTAAAATTTTGGTCATATCAAACATGAATATCTCTACGATTATCGTTAAAAGTCAATGAAAGAATTTTCGTTAAACGCGTTATATAAAAATTTCTTACGTAGAGATACAAAAGAATGGAAGAATTTTGGTAATGTCAAATATGGAATATTTTAAGTACATATATGACAATATAATAAAGAATACAGAAGAAATGGTTTCTTTAGTTTCACAATGAATTTGATTCTATCATCCCTATTTAATAACACTTAAAACTAATTTACAAATTATTGCAACAATATTGGAATAGAAAGATAATGTTCTTGACCAGAAATTTTTTTTTTTTTTAAATATCGTTCTGAAAATAAAATGAAATCTATATTTGCTAAATTTGAATTTTTGAAACTTACATTCATTTGTTAATATTGGCCATGTAATACAATATTTCAAAATAAAAAAAAAATAAGAATTTTATTTATCCTATAAAAACAAGAAATAAAAGAAATTAAGATTCTTTCTATCTTACCACCTATTAAAGAGTAATGTTTACATGATATAACATTTACTCATGACACATTTTTAAAAAAAAATATATATATACTTATTACTTACCCTTGGTTGGCATATTTTCTGTACTTGTATCGTTCGCCAGTTTGATTGATTTCGTGATGGCCGTTTTAAAATCAATGTTTGGTAAATTCGAGAATCTCCTCCCGAAATTAAAGTTCTCTTCTGTATTAATCGATATAAATAATCGATATTGCTATCACTAAATGCTATAAGTTCAATAAATTAACTGTTTACTTGGGATTTGTTTTACTTTTAATTTACATATAAGTTTGTATAGCTTCATATATATATATATATATACATATATATATATATATACACATATATATACATATATATATATATACAGATTAACAGATTAATTTTGTACGGAATATACTCAAAGGCAAATCCTTGCATTTAATTATTTTTAAAATTTTTTAGTTGTACTTAATATTCATAATATCATATAGTCTTTTCATATTTGTCTAAAACAAATATCAATTTTTTTTTACTTTCCCGTTCCTGGGGAAAGGTTCTTCTATAAAACTGATGACTCTATCAAATTTTTGTTTTCAGACTTAAATTTTTGTTAGTTCTTTTTGTGCGTCTAATTATAGATGAATCATTTTTTTTTTTTTTTTTTTTTTTTAAACACGGGTAGAGTTAAGAAAGTCGACCGTTAGTCTAAAAATTATGAAAATCTCCTTTTTTTTGTGCTTAAATGTTGTGGAGTATCGCCTTGAGAAATATTGGTAAAATTTTAATTTCACGTGAATATGGTTTTTTTTTTTTTTTGTACCAAATTACATACAGGTATAGACAAGCTGGAAAAGGTAGATAACGTCAGTTTCTGGAAAGATAAAAGAAAAGAAAAAAAAAAAAGAATTAGTAAAAAAAAAAAAAAGAATTATTAAAAAAAAAAAAAATCGGTAACAAAAAAAAGTTTTTAAATTGTGTCGAGACATCAAACCTCTTTTTCAGCTAATTTGAATGTGCTGAATCTGAATATGACCTTACTTTTTCTTTGTTAGCTACCGCTTTTGCTGTACAGAAATGCCTCATTTTTGGGAAGAAAAAAAAAACATTTTTTGTCATTTGCTTTCTGTATATATGATACTGACCGATGGCAATATTTCTCAAAATAAAATCGTAGAAATCTCTCAATTCCTATTTAAACCAACAAATATTGGTTTGCTAATTACGAAATACTGTTTTTTCAATAACAATCAGACCATAAGTCTTTAAAAATAACACGATTGAATATACCAAGACCAACAAGTATTTTCATCAAATCATTTTAACAGCAGAAATAAAGCCTTCGTCAACATAACTATGGCAAAATATTTTCTCTTTCTTGATTGTCTGCTATGTTAAATGTTATTTAAGCCCCTTTTGATACTCCAGCAGTATCATGTACAATGGAATAGGTGCATTCAATTGGGATTGTCTTTAGCTGGAGTTTCTTTCCAACTGTGAAAACAAAATGCTCTCAATGTGCTTGGTTTCCTTCCGTAGTGAAAGGATAAATTTATGAATATTAATTTTAGCGTTTCATTTTTTAATGTCACCTTAATTATCAGGTTTACTAAAATGTATTACTGATAAAGTTTATCAGTTAATTTGAATTTTGGAGATACATTGGAAAAAATAATAGTTCTATTTGAAAAGTTTTGACTGTAAAACACTTTTTAGTTTATTTCAGGTGTCTGACATAAATTGCCCGGCCCACCTGAAAATTGATGGTTTTCTACGACCTTTATTAACTAAATTTTGCAATCAGCCAAGATCGTAAATTGATCTTTTTTCCAAAAATGAGCAATTTCTAACAGCAAAAATGGTAGCTAACCATGAAATGTTTGGAATCAGCACCGTCAAATTGGCTAAAAAACGTGTTTTGTTTCTTGGCACCAAAATTTGTGTTTACCAGTGTAATTAAAAAACGTTCAAATTAAAAAGAAAAAGTTTAAAATGAAATAAATTAAAAGATGTATATTAGTGTTTTATGTTTTTGTCACCGAAGTCCTGTTTGAAATGGTAGATTTTAAATTAATTCTTAATACGAAAGGTTGCTAAATTATTTCTATTCTATCGGTATTATTATCGTCTTACGAACATATCAGGTTGAAACAGCGGTTTCTGTAATTTCACCGCAGTTAAGCAATGTCGAACCTGATCAGTACCTAGAGAGGGCATCCTGGATAAGTCGATAAATCTGTTTCAGGAAGACAAAAGGTGGCGATAATGCCACTAATACGCAAGAGTTACTGAGAGTGAAAGAGAAGACTTTACCGAGGAGAAAGGACAATAAAACAAGGGGTTTCAGGAATACAGAAGATGGCGATGGTGCTATTAAGAGGCAAGGGCTTACTGGTAGTGAAAGGAGAATGAGAAGACTTTAGTGAGGTGAAAGGACAATAGAAGAAACAGGTTTCGGGATGAATAGAAGATGGCGATAATGTCACTAAGACGCAAGGGGTTACTGAGAGTGAAAGAAAATGAGAAGACTTAGTGAGGTGAAAGGACAATAATAGAACAGGTTTCAGGAAGACAAAAGATGGCGATAATGCCACTTCCGTGCAAGGAGTTAATGTGAATGAAAGAGAAGACTTTATTGATAAGAAGTGAGGAAAAAGACAGTAAAGGAAAATGTTTTAGGAAGACAGAAGATGGCGATAATGCCACTAAGATGCAAGGGGTTACTGTGAGTGAAAGAGAATGAGAAGACTTTAGTGAGGTACAGTGAGGAAACGAATGGTAAAGAAACAGGTTTCAGGAAGATAGAAGATGGCGATAATTCCACTAAGACGCAAGGGGTTACTGGGAGTGAAAGAGAATGAGAAGACTTTAGTGAGTAGAAGAGAAGGACAATAAAAGAAAAGGTTTCAGGAAGAAAGCAGATGGCGATAATGCCATTAAGACGCAAGGGGATATTGTGGGTAAAAGTGAATGAGAAGACTTTAGTGGGGGAAGTGTGGAGAAAGGATTATAAAGGAACAGGATTTATAAAGAGAGAAGATGGCGACTGGCATTGCATTTTAACCATTGAATGCTGTTGGTGGCAGGGAAGGAAGAAACAGGAATGGAGTTTCACAGACGAGAAGTGAGAGGTAAAAAAAATATTAGAACAGACGGTTACATCTCGCTAGTTCAACAGTATAACGGTGAGACCTAATTGCCAATCTAGTAGCAGGCTTCAATTCATGTGGTGGAGGCGCTGATATGAAATGGGAAAATTATATTGAATCAATTGATAGGTCTGCTGCTAAGAAAGTTGGCTCACCGTGTCTAGACAATTCTTCTAAGTCTACCATTCGTCTTTACTTCGAATATTTCTGCCACATCTGGTCTACTGCTTCTGCTATATATGTCCAGATTCTTGGACAAAGAAGAATCTGCAATATTATTTATCCTGACCTTACATCTCGGTTTCAATCAGTTTCCTGCCGCTGTACATTCTCTATAAATTCTTGCATAGTAATTCTTATAATGAACTTTCCTCGATGGTTTGTTTTGCGCCATATCAACCTCAATAGGTTATTTAATGCCGACAACATTTTTAGGATAAGTTCATATGAATAGAATATGTATTCTTTGGTTTGGTTTATTTTGTTTTACGGCGTATCAACCTCAATGGGTTATTTAATGCCGACAACATTTTTAGGATGGATTCGTATGAATAGAATATGTATTATTTGGTTAAGATCGGTTTGGTTTATTTTGTTTTACGGCATATCAACCTTAATGGTTTAATGACAACAACTTTTTTATTGCTGGTAATGTTTTTCTTCAAAAATCTATTTCTGGGAATATTTTTCCTTGAGGAAACATATAGCTGGTCGTATTTTGTCCAAAGAATGTATAGCTGTTTGTATTGCTTTCTTTTCCTTCAAAAAGTACTGCTGGTAATAATTTTTTATTACAAAGTATTTCTGGTATTAAAACCTATTTTTACACAAGTTTGGGTGTTAAATATTTACCCATAGATGAGACCCTAACAGGTGCTATCACCATGGGTCAGGGTGGACCTGAGAACACCAGCAATTAAGAGGTGGTCCCACGCTCCTCAGAACCGCCTGATCAGAGGCCTTGCTGCTGGACGTAGTTTATCGTCTTACCCAGGACGGCTTTCCTCGATGGTACCTTAACTTCATGAATTTAAGCGCAGAACTAGATTGTAATCATTGTAAATGGTGGACTCTCCCGTTTTATTCAAGCAGCTCAGTTCCTAGGAAGCGACAGCAAGATACCAGCATATATGATCTGATTATGATGATACAGAGACCTTGTGCACTACGTGCCACAAGGTCGCCAAACAACCCTGCGCAGGTTTTGAATTCAGAGTTGTCCTACAGCCTTGGATGGCAACTGGTCTTCTAGACCATCCAAAGCTGTAGAACGCAGTCTGTCCTGCTATTTACCCATAGCTGGAGGAAGAAGAAGAGGATTCACACCTTTCCCAAGGGTATTAGCACGTAAGTGAATGTAATTGATTCGACTGGAATTCGAACTCGGCTCTCCAATTCCTCAGTAAACAAAATGAACACAAAACGATCAGCTTTAAAGCTGATCATTTTGTGTTCATTTTGTTTAGTTCTTTTTTCGTAACAGATTTAATGTTTAGTATAGATCTTAGATAACATTCGCAGTGTGAGATAGGCAAGAAGTAAGGCATGTAGCAACATCAGCACGGCAAAGGGCACTCTTTTAAAGGCAAGGAAAGGCAAAAATATTTTAAGTGATAGCGATTGCTGTATGAGTCGTACGATTTTTTAATCAAGCACGGGCAACGCCGGGCCATGCTGATAGTGTTCTATAATAACGATCGCAATTCTCGCTTGTGGAAGTCTGAGCAATTACCATGAAAATATTTGTAGAAAGAACAGAGGGAAGCCATGACACGTACATATGTTTTGGGGGACTGAAGCTATCCTCAGCAAAAAATGAGGGAACTGAAGCTATTCTCGGCAAAAAAATGAGTGAACTGAAGCTATTCTCGGCAAAAAAATGAGTGAACTGAAGCTATCTCCAACTCTCCCTTTTAGTTTCAACAAAAAGTGAGGGGACTGAAGGGGTAATAAGATTCTTGTGGTTTC
The DNA here is from genome assembly GCA_963932145.1 of Acanthosepion lycidas. Classification (NCBI taxonomy): domain Eukaryota; kingdom Metazoa; phylum Mollusca; class Cephalopoda; order Sepiida; family Sepiidae; genus Acanthosepion; species Acanthosepion lycidas. The sequence continues at coordinate 51,755,048 of OZ010611.1, forward strand.
TGATCTAAAACTGATTGGATGTATTAACTATGCATGTTTTGTCATAGCTAATGATGACTGGCGGCAATAGATATCCTGCTCGCTAACAGAATAGAAGCACGGTGAATAATGGTTAGCGCTTACGGCAATATCACGCTGAAAACACCGGTTCTTGTACAATCACCGTAGTTAAGCAACGTCGAGCCTGGTTACTTTTGGGAGTACCAGGTGCTGTAAGTCTTCATTTTTTTTTTTTTTTTTTTTTTTTTTAGTTAGGGGCGGTAGATTGAGGAATCAGAGAGCAGAGTTCGAATTTCACTTACGAAAGAGTTAAAGAAGGAATACATCTCTTCTCTCCCCACCTACAGGTAAAATAGCAGGGCAGAGTGGAGAAGAAACTCCACTTTACGCAAAGAAGCTAAGTTAACAAAATAAATCTGCATCACATATCTCGAAGAAATTAAATTTAACCGCCCCCCGCACTAATTCGAACCGCGACAGAAAATAATGAACTCCTCATGGTGCTGTGCTGGGAGATGAATGCTTATATCGAATCAACATTTCTAGAATGGTTGCCGAGCAAGGCTGAAGAGCTTCTATCTGTTTATCAGCACAGCCATCGAAGTCTTTCAAATAATTTCGCCAACCTATTACGTTATTATCGACCATGGTGAGATTCGAAACCCGGATTTCAGCCACGCGTATACAATTTTGGTTAAGTGACTGTAACTTTGTTCGCATTTGACATTTTCAGTTGTTGTAAAGAAAACTGGCTTGATAAAGTCTTACAGTTTAATATGAAAGAGAGTTATTACAATGAGTGATGGATTAGAAATGAACAGGAGGGGGAAGAATAAAAGAGAAAAAGAAGAGCAAAACGAAGGAAAGAGAGAAAGAAAGAGAGAAAAAGAAAGAGAAAAAGAGAAAAAGAAAGAGAAAAAGAGAAAAAGAAAGAGAAAAAGAGAAAAAGAAAGAGAAAAAGAAAGAAAGAAAAAAAAGAAAAAGAGAAAAAAGAAAAAGAAAGAGAAAAAGTAAAAAAAGAAAGCGAAAAAGAAGAGAAAAAGAAAGAGAAAAAGAGAAAAAAAGAAAGAGAAAAAGAAAGAAAAAGAAAGAGAAAAAGAAAGAAAAAAAGAAAGAAAAAAGAAAGAAAAAAAGAAAGAAAAAAAGAAAGAAAAAAAGAAAGAAAAAAAGAAAGAAAAAAGAAAGAAAAAAGAAAGAAAAAGAAAGAGAAAAAGAAAGAAAAAGAAAGAGAAAAAGAAAGAAAAAGAAAGAGAAAAAGAAAGAAAAAGAAAGAGAAAAAGAAAGAAAAAGAAAGAGAAAAAGAAAGAAAAAGAAAGAGAAAAAGAAAGAAAAAGAAAGAGAAAAAGAAAGAAAGAGAAAAAGAAAGAAAGAGAAAAAGAAAGAAGAGAAAAAGAAAGAAGAGAAAAAGAAAGAAGAGAAAAAGAAAGAAGAGAAAAAGAAAGAAGAGAAAAAGAAAGAGAGAAAAAGAAAGAGAGAAAAAGAGAGAAAAAGAAAGAGAAAAAGAAAGAGAAAAAGAAAGAGAGAAAAAGAAAGAGAAAAAGAAAGAAAGAGAAAAGAAAGAAAGAGAAAAAGAAAGAAAGAGAAAAAGAAAGAAAGAGAAAAAGAAAGAAAGAGAAAGAAAGAAAGAGAAAGAAAGAGAAAGAAAGAAAGAAAGAGAGAAGAGAAAGGAAAGCGAGAAGAGAAAGGAAAGCGAGAAGAGAAAGGAAAGCGAGAAGAGAAAGGAGAGCGAGAAGAGAAAGGAAAGCGAGAAAAAAGTGGGGAAATGAAGAAGGTAAAATGTGGAAAGGAAATGAAAAAAAAAAAAAAAACAGTAATATTAACTGAAGAAAATAATTCTTTGATCTTCAACCAAAATGTTTGTTTTTTTTAATTTTAAAAAGACCAATCAGTTTTCTTATAATTAGCGCCGTCTTTCTTTCATTTTTTTTTATTCAGTAAAGGATTTCCACCCGAAAAAAATTAATTCGCAACCTTAAATATCTACAGAAACATAGACTGCAACTAATTTTCCGTTCATCTCGGATTAGGTAGCCCATCTCTAACTCTAATCCAATCGCACATCCTTCGCGCACGCGCAAATGTTTTAAGGGCGCACGTGTGTTGGTAAAGGACGCCGTGCGTGTGGACTCTAAACGATGATTGTTTGGGGTCTTTAAGTCAATTAACAGAATTTAGAGCTTGAAAAAAACAAACAAAAACATTATCAAATAGGAGTTGTGAAAAAAAAAGCTAATGACAAAATAAATAATGTATTGCTGCGTATTGATGTCGGGACGAATAAATACAAATGAAGGTTTTAAAATAAAAAGGGCTGTTTAATGTAGAGACGAAAAGATGTCTAATTTAGGCGGGAGAATAGAGTGCGATAAAGTAAATCGTGTTAGGTTGTTAGAGAAACAGATTAGTATGGTTGACCGTAAGTGAGAGAGGAAAGTCTGACCCTGAGAGAGAAAGAAAGAGAAGAAAAAGTAAATGAGATAGAGAGAGAGGAAATTGTAACCGTCAGAAAGAGAGAGAAGATGACCACAAGAGGTAGAGAATAAAGGGTTCAATGTGTTAGAGAAATGAGAGTTGAATATGGACGAGAGAGAGACAAAGATTGTTGAACATGAGTGAGAGAGAGAGAGTGTTGAACACGCGAGAGAGACTGAGAGTGTTGAACACGCGAGAGAGACTGAGAGTGTTGAACACGCGAGAGAGACTGAGAGTGTTGAACACGCGAGAGAGACTGAGAGTGTTGAACACGCGAGAGAGACTGAGAGTGTTGAACACGCGAGAGAGACTGAGAGTGTTGAACACGCGAGAGAGACTGAGAGTGTTGAACACGCGAGAGAGACTGAGAGTGTTGAACACGCGAGAGAGACTGAGAGTGTTGAACACGCGAGAGAGACTGAGAGTGTTGAACACGCGAGAGAGACTGAGAGTGTTGAACACGCGAGAGAGACTGAGAGTGTTGAACACGCGAGAGAGACTGAGAGTGTTGAACACGCGAGAGAGACTGAGAGTGTTGAACACGCGAGAGAGACTGAGAGTGTTGAACACGCGAGAGAGACTGAGAGTGTTGAACACGCGAGAGAGACTGAGAGTGTTGAACACGCGAGAGAGACTGAGAGTGTTGAACACGCGAGAGAGACTGAGAGTTTTGAACACGCGAGAGAGACTGAGAGTTTTGAACACGCGAGAGAGACTGAGAGTTTTGAACACGCGAGAGAGAGAGAGACTGAGAGTTTTGAACACGCGAGAGAGAGAGACTGAGAGTTTTGAACACGTGAGAGAGAGAGAGAGACTGAGAGTTTTGAACACGTGAGAGAGAGAGAGACTGAGTTTTGAACACGTGAGAGAGAGAGACTGAGAGTTTTGAACACGTGAGAGAGAGGCTGAGAGTTTTGAACACGTGAGAGAGAGGCTGAGAGTTTTGAACACGTGAGAGAGAGGCTGAGAGTTTTGAACACGTGAGAGAGAGGCTGAGAGTTTTGAACACGTGAGAGAGAGGCTGAGAGTTTTGAACACGTGAGAGAGAGGCTGAGAGTTTTGAACACGTGAGAGAGAGGCTGAGAGTTTTGAACACGTGAGAGAGAGGCTGAGAGTTTTGAACACGTGAGTGAGAGGCTGAGAGTTTTGAACACGTGAGTGAGAGGCTGAGAGTTTTGAACACGTGAGTGAGAGGCTGAGAGTGTTGAAATATGAGAGAGAGACATACACAAAAAATGTTGAATATGTGAGAGAGAGAGAGAGAGAGAGAGAGAGAAATATTCATGAATATGAGAGCAAAGAACAAGGACAGTTCAGTTTGAGACGGAAGCAGGCAGAGACACATTTTCAGAAAGATGTGTTTACTGTGAGAAAAACAAAAACGAAAGAAAAATAAGATTTTCTATGAGAGAAACAGACAGGTACTGAAGCCTGGGAGGGCGACAAAGTGAGAAAAAAAGAAACGGTTTGACAGAAATAAACAAACAAAAAAAATTATCAGGTCCACAGACATGAACGATAGACGGTGAGAGAGTGAGATAGAGGTAGACAAAACAATTAGCAGAGTGGGAAGAGATACAAAAATGAAACAAAGTTATTTGGGAGCGGTTGTGTTCACGAGCTCAGGTAAATATGTTGATTGAAGACATTTTTACGACATTTCATTGTTTGCTTAACAAATGAACAAGGATGTAAAAGTGTTAAAAATAAGAGGCGTTAACAGATGTTAGTGTCAAACAAAGCACTCCGACGAAAATATCATCATACACATACATCGTAAAAACCTGAGAAAGACTTTCTAGAAGATGAGGTTCAGAGGGGAAATTCACCCCACACAAAAGCCAATGTCTTTTCAGGTAATGTTTGCGAAAAAGTGAGAAATATCGAATATATGTATTGGAAAAGTGACAGAGAGGAAGCAAAAATGCAGACCGAGAGAGACAAGGGGTTTAGACAACGAGTAACAGAGAAGGGGCGTTTAGACAACGAGTAACAGAGAAGGGGCGTTTAGACAACGAGTAACAGAGACAAGGATCTAACCTCAAGTAAGAGTGGGAGAAGGAGCTCAAACCTCGAGTAAGGGAGGGAGTGGGGGGGGTCAAACCTCGAGTAAGAATGTGGGAAAAAGGGGGACCAGATCTCGAGTAAAAGATAGAAACAGAAGAGAGACAGACCTTGAGTAATGCAGGCAAAGGAATAGAGAGAGAGGGGGGTATATATTGAGTAAGAGAAAGAGTAACACTTACTGACCTTCATGTCTAATGAGCCCCCCCCCACCGACTTGGGACCAGCTATAAAATAAAATCTCGTTAAAATAAATCCAACCAATCTATATTTTCATTTGTAAAACTTCACAGCAAACATTTTCGGCAAACCTGGACTTTTGCGCACGAAAAATAATTAGATAAATAAATAAAACGGAATCTATACATTTTTGTTCTTGTGAATTGACAACAAGAATATTAAAATTTCTAAAAAGTAATAAAATTAAAACTAATGCATTGCAAAATTTATCATTCTCTCTCTCGTGTTCAACACCCTCTCTCTCTCTCTCGTGTTCAACACCCTCTCTCTCTCTCTCACGTGTTCAACACCCTCTCTCTCTCTCACGTGTTCAACACCCTCTCTCTCTCTCACGTGTTCAACACCCTCTGTCTCTCTCTCAAACGTGTTTATCAATTCATAAAGAAACAAATATGAAAATTTTTATATATGAATTTCTAAACGCTTGCTCTCTCAAAAAAGGAACTCGTATGACAGACGAGATACAGGATAAAATCATTTTTATAAGTGAAAATTTGGTGGTGGCATGATGCGCGTTCCTCGCGTATATATGGTACTTTTATTTACAGCATGCAAACCGAATTCAGTCAATTATATGCCATGTGTGATACACGCTTAGGCGATCAAGTCTCTTTCGATACATGACTGACGAGGCAGATTTTTTTCCGCAGTAGACCAGTTGCCATCCAAGGTTATAGAACCTGGTCTGTCCTGCTATTTACCCATAGCTGGTAGGAGAAGAGGATGATCCATACCTTTCATAGCGAATTACTAAACATAATATAGAGGGAGCATTAGTGGCAATTGTGTCTTCATCGAATTCATGCCTTACACTTATGTGGGAGGTATTTCAGCCGAACCGTATATAAAGCTGATTTTTGAATTTGTTTATTACGTTTAATCTTCAATACAGTACTCTGTAAGCATTTAGAAATAAATTATAATTGTGACAAATTAAACAAAAGTTGCATTAAAGCGATTTGAACTGTTGAGTGATTTGATTTTTACGGCTTATCAAAACTTTGCGGGTTATTTAAAGCCGAAGCATATTTTACATCGTAAGAATATCTGACTATATTCCCGAGGAGAGGTATTGTAACTATTTACACTATTCGGAATATTGTCCTCATCTGCGTTACCATATTCAAGACGTTTCGGCCGTTGTACGCTCCGGTCATCTTCAGGATCTGTCGATATTTCCGAGATGAGGTATTGTAACTATTTACACTATTCGGACTATTGTTCCTCATCTTTGTTGCCATATTCACGACGTTTCGGCCGTTGTATGCTCTGGCCTTTTTTAGGATCTGTTTATATTTCTGAGGTGTGGTATTGTAACTATTTACTCTGTTCGAACTGCGGTCTTCGTCTTAATTGACACATTCAGTGAATATGTCAATAAAGACGAGGACAACAGTCCGAAGAATGTAAATAGTGAAAATAGTTACAATACTGCATAAAAGAAATATACACAGATCCTGAAGAAGGCCCGAGCATACAACGGCCGAAACGTTGTGAATGTGTCAATAAAGATGAAGACAACAGTCCGAACAATGTAAATAGTGAAAATCGTAAGAATAATTATTTTTTTTGCGAGTGAATATTGCATTCATTTTTTTTTTCTAGAGATAAAGATTTTAACAGACAATTACTATTTAACCCATAGAGAGGGGAAGAGTGGATAGATTCGTACATCTCACAAGGATATTTGTGAGTAAGTGAACGTAACTAAATCAAGTGGATAGCTATGTGAAGTTAGCTGACACAAAACCATTACATTAAAATAGGGACCAAGTTGTTGGAAAGAAATCTGGTCGATAAGTGAGGAGTGGCCGTATTCAGCAAATCCTTCGAGAAACCGGTGTAGTTAGGCGTTTGGATTATAATTCATTCTTCTTTTTTTAAGTCCCCAACTGATGAGTGACAGAAAGAAGTGAAGCATGCAATTTTGGGATCACCTAGCCCCGGGGAATGAATAAAAGGTTCGGCACCCCACTGTGTTATTTTTTTAACCCTCCTGATTCCGTCCTTTTTGTTTCCACCTAAAACAAGACAGAATCCCAGGTAGGAAACGGGTAGTTTTTAAACTAGAGCAGGACGGGAGATTATCAATACCTTTCCAATCCCCACCCTGAAAAAAAAATCCGCACCGCCACCACCCCAATTTAGCGCTGACCGTGAAATTACCTATGAAAGAGCTAACATCTTTATTATCTATCTTGATTAAAACACATCCCAGTTTTGAGAAGGAAGATGATAGACGGTAGGTGTAGTAGTGATGATGAGAGCTTTTTAAAAAAGACTTAGCGAAGTAAACGAAACTAAAGAAAAGGTTGAGTTTGGAAAATTCACGGAATAACGGATCTGTCAGTTTCTTTGTTCATACACACTTCTGTTAATCTAAATCAACCATGCATTGACAAAGATCCTAGTAGATAAGCAACGCGATCAGACACCGAGAACAAATTCAACTAAAACCCAGTGTAAAGACCTTAAGTTACTGCCGAGAAATACGCAATATATATATATATATATATGATAACTCCAGGTCAATATTTTGCCGATTTTCATCAACTTATAATTAAATAACCCAAAGTGGTTGATATGCCATAAAACCCAAACAAACAAAATCAACTTATAAAAATATATAATAAAAAATAACGAAAATCTTGGTAATCCGTATAGATAGTCCCAATGAGGATGAAGTCCTGGGAGCTCAATGTTAATTCAGAGCGAATAATTTAATTTAAAGAAAAACAAACCACTTTAAGGCTCCATTAGTTATAATTTATTTCACCAGGGAATTTTATTTTTCTATGGATCTTCAGACTTCAGTTTCAAAAGGTGCGTTTCAGCTTTGAAAGTGAAGCCTGAAGATCCAGAGAAAAATAAAATTCTCTGTTGAAATAAATTATAACTAATGGAGCCTTGAAGTGGTCTGTTTTTCTTTAAATTTATTATATATATATATATATATATATATATATAATCTTAAGTGCCCTGTTTGTGCCAGAGTATGTAGGCCCCTTGCTAGGCTAAAGAGCCACATCCGTTCAGTATATTTTGCAAAAAGATATGTAGTAATGGCCGTACTCGGACACGAATTGGCAACCACCGCCATATATATATACGCACGTACGTGTGTGTATATATATATATATATATATATATATATATATATATATATTAAAAAGAGAGAAACCGCAAACGTTTTTGGATGTAATGTGGATTTTTTTTAACAAATATATTATACTTTATTATCCATAATTTTGCTACATAAGTTTCCGGTCTCGCAACCTTCATCAGGCATAGAGTGGATATTTCCACATATGATTAAAAGGGATTATTTTTTCTTGTTTTTCAATGACAGAGGTGCAGATGAGAGCCATTCCTGAGTTCCAGCAATCTGGATCTTCACAACCAGGATCCGTCGTGCCACGTACACAGCATCGGCTAGTTTTTATTCACCCCTCGTATTCCGTTGGTAAGGAAGGAGTTCCACACAAACAACTTCCCCCTTAACTGTTACGCTGTGGAACCGACTCCCGAGAGGAAACTTCCTCAGTCACTACAATGTTAGCATCATCAGGTCTTGGTTTATCCACCTACATATCCTCATAATATGAACTAATTACTCCCAACTTGTACGCCTTTGCATCAATCGCATTCGGTAACCCTCTACATTGAGTGGCTTTTGCGTTTTGTGTTATATGAATAATAATAATAATATAAAAAAGTCTCATGATATTTTTAATAAAATACTTACAAAGCAAAGCTTTTTCTGCCCTGTCGGCTGGGGATTCATAATACACTGACTGCATCTCTGTAGAGGGATACACCCCACCAAAGGAGTTTTCTTGGGTAAGACGATAAACTACATCCAAAAGAATGGCTTCTGATCAGGAGGTTTTGAGGAACATGGAACCACTTCTTAATACCTGGTGTTCCCAGTTCTACCCTGACCAGGGGTGGTAGCACCTGTCAGGGTCCCAGCTATGGGCAAACAGTTAACCCCCCAAAACACTATGTAAGTGTAAAAATAGGTTTTAATACCAGCGATACATTTTTGTCAAAAATTATTACCAACAAAGAATTTTTGAGAAAAAAAAAATATTACCAGCAATAGATTATTGAGGAAAAAATTATTACCAGCAATAAAAGTATTGTCGTTATAAAATAACACATTTAAGTTGATATGGCGTAAAATAAGCAAACCTTTTCAGTGTATATATTACTGTAAATTGCTAATACAAATTATATATAAACATATGTTATAGAATAAAAACTAATAAGAAAAGTTTATCAAACGAATATATTATTAATGTTAATATAATAATGTTGATAAACCCTTCCTGTTTGTTCTTTATTCTGTCATTCTGCTGGATTTCGATATGTATTTTGTATGTAAATTAATACTATCATTATATATACTCAATAATATTATATAGAAATTTTCCAAGCGTAGCTTAGATGTGGCACAAGGCCGAAAGAGTGGGTCACCTCGTGAGGATCGAACTGACTACTCAGTCGTAATTGTTCTAGCAAGACAAGCTTGCTAACCATTACACCGCCTCGAGGTGCCCTATTACTATATATATATATATATATTATATATATATATATATATATATTATATATATATATATATAATAAATACTATTTAATTAAAAAGCAGAAGATTTAATAAATTATTAGGTTGGTGCAAAAATAATATCGTTTTTTGAGATTAAAAAATACGTCAAAAAACGATATTATTTTTGCACCAACCTAATATATAAACAGAAAATATATTAAATAATTGTTGGACTTAATCCATTTCATTATATATATATATATATATATATATATATATATATATATATATATATATATATATATCTCCAAGTATAGGATTGGTATATACGGAATAAATTCTTAAAAGAGTGCTCAATACAGAGTAGAGTTCAACATCATCACTTGATAAGACACCAGATGTGTTGAAACAAAATGGCTTTTTTCTAGAGATTTTATAACATATGTATGTTATAATTTTCGAATAAATATTTCTGTTCTATCAATTCATGGCAAATTATTTTTGTTACCCTTTCTTTTTTTTTTGTCATGAATTCATTTTTTTTTATTATTGTTATGAATATACTTTTAATGTTTCTGTTTTCATTGCCCTAACTGAGATTAGAATGGAAAAAGGGAAGATTGTCTTGCACCAAGATAGTGGCTGGTTGAGAGACGAAGCTAAGCTTTATCGATATATACGAAGATCATTAACACGTGTTATTGTACGTTCCTACTGATAAAAATATGTGAAGCAAAAAAAAAAAAAAAAAACTACTGATGTCGTCAGCCTAAGCATTCTAAACTCGAATGATTGAAGCTTCCACCCCGGGTAAATGGAATGTCCTGTCAACTTCACTCATCAGGATGCATCTCCACTCTGTCACCTCAATTGTGTTGGGATAGACTGTAATTGTAGTATACAAATCAGAAAATTTCAGAAAGACAAGGTCAGGCGAAAGGTCACCTGTGAATTTGAACCCGGATCAGACGTGTGGGTCTTTGATAGATATGTCTATTTAAGAAAAGAAAATCCTCACGGGTGGATATATATGAGGGAGAGAGAGAAGACAAGTTAATATGAGTAAGAGACAAAGATAATGAGAGAGAGAGAGATAACAAAATGAGAGAGAGAGAGATAACAAGATAATAGA
>OZ010611.1:51770507-51800507 GCA_963932145.1 Acanthosepion lycidas
TGAGTTTCCATTTTGTTTGCATCCTCTCCAAAATCTCATTGTTGCTCCCATGTTCGGTCCATGGTAACTTTTAGCATCCTTCTGTAGAACGACACCTCTGTTTCCTAGAGTTTCTTCTTCATCCTTGAAGAGTTGTCCAACATTCTCTACTGAAAAGGAGGACAGATATCACGTACAGTGCTCTTTTCTTTTTTTCATCGACGAAATTCTCCTGTCTCGTAATACACTGCCTAGCGTCCTTAGCCATCCCAATATGTCTTCGGATCTCAGCGTCGCACTTACCGTCCTCTGTCAAGCACTTCCCCGATATTTAAATTGCCGCACCTGCTCTGATTTTTGCCAAGTTGGAATGTTTGAAGAAGGATATAGAGGGAATGAATCCAGGTAAAAAAAATCACACATTAAAAATAAACAGGACAAGGTTAGTACACGGCGGACAAAATCCCAGCCTATTATCCCAAAAGTTGACAAAATCACAAAAAGTTTGAATGCAAAAGAATTAATCAAATATGTCGTTGGAATCTTCGTTGAAAAGAATGTTACAATTAATAGCCAGACTTAACTTGACACTCTTTAAAAAATGATGTACATCAGATGGATTTTAGAGGGGAGTGCAACAGTACAAAAGTCAGTCAAATTGCTATTTTTTGGCTTGTAATAACGCTAACAAAACATTCCTAAAACAAAAATTCGTCCCCTTTTAAGTGTACTAGAATTTTTTTGCAACACGTTCACGCGTGTTGAAATCATCATTTTGTTTAGTATTGTTGATGTTAACGCTAACATTTTTTTCAGTATTTACAAGTTCTAAGTTTCGTTCAATTTCCAAAACCAATCAATGAAATTTGAATAAGTTGTTTGGAAAAAAATACTTTGGCAAAACCCTACTTTGCGGTTTAATTTTATTTCTTTTAAATTTAATTTTATAGAACCTCATGGTAAACAATATTTTTTAATATATTTTTTTCCTTTTTAACGGTGAAGATTTCTTACTCTTGAGCATGCAACATACAACTTACCACGTGTAAATATTTCTTTCTAGAGCCAAATTTCAACTTTTTGAAGATTTTGGACTTGTTATTTGTTTATAGTTCTCGCAAACGCAGGGCGAACAGGAATCTGGATTCTTGTATATAAAAACTTAAAGAAAAGATAAGCCACAAAAAAAAAAAAAAAAAAAAAATCAATATTGTATTTGTATTAAATAAAACGGACCGGGCTCGATCTTGCTTAACTTCGCTGATTGTAGGGGGGTCGGTGATTCAGCGTGATTTGACCTTGAATGTTTGAAGAAGGATTTAAAGTAGATGAATCCAGTTAAAAAATGTCACAGGAAAAAAATAAACAGGACAAGGTGAGCACAAGCGAACAAAATCCCAGCCTCTTGTCCCAAAAGTGGACAAAATCCCAGCCTCTTGTCCCAAAAGTGGACAAAATCCCAGCCTCTTGTCCCAAAAGTGGACAAAATCTCAGCCTCATGTATGGGATTCTGTGAATTCCTGAATATGAAATATATCGTATATGTAACCGTAACATTATAGAAAAGGTTTTTTTTTTTTTTATGGCTTAACCGATCTTCGTATACGATCTCCGTGATTGGTTTACATCTTGGCGCAAACTTAGACAAAAACACACACACTTTTCCTAGGGCTTTCTTGAAATAAAGTCGGTGTCTTATGGGATACTAGAACACCCAATGAAATATATCAAATATTTTATTGTGGCAGTGTTAGCAAAACTTTTATGAAAGGCTGGCTCGATTTACGAGGAATTTCTGTTTTACACAGAGCAGACCCATAAAGAACAGAATCAGATGACCTTAGACGCCATAAATTAATTGTGACTTTTTTGCTGTGACTTTATTACTGACCACAGAATGAATTGGTTAGAAGACAGGGTAATGCTGACAAACCCCTTATTTTAGAACCAGTACCCGTATTGATCTGTAAATAAAACCTATTACTCAAATCCAGCTAAATTGTCATTTTAACCCTCAGTAAATAGAAACGCATAGCAATTTTCTTGTCTACGTATAACCAATGCTGTTGTAAAAACTGTAAAGGTACTATCAAATGCAAAAAAATAAAAATAAATAAATAAAAAGATTAAAAAATTTGAACATATGTCAAAAACTGAAAATATATTTTTATAAATTTAAACAAAACGGTTTGTAAGTACTAAAGAATAATATATTAACAAATAAAAGATTTAAAAAAAAACAAAACAAGAAAAGTAAGCAATTCAAAGAATGAAAAAATACTTTATATATATCCCGGCTATTACCCTTGTCACAACGTTTCGACATTTTCCCTACTTGCCTTCATCGGGTGTATGGCGATCCTACAAGAAATTTCGAACAGAACCCTTTATTTAATCAACGGGGACAGATGTTCTAATTTCACTGCTCATGTCAAGGGATATCTCATCTAGTTCTTAGAGCAAGCAATAACTGAACATTACTGTGTCCACGTACACACTGCCTAACCTAGGGATTGAACTCACGTTTACTAGGTCACCAAAATCATGAACCAACGCATTTTTTAAAGGCATATAGGTTACTTAATGTCGAAATTTAAATCTTTTATATAAAATTTATTTTCTTATATGTATTTTTGGAAATAATAATACTTTTAGTGATACCTGACTTACTGTATTAGTCTATATTTCTGAGATGTGGTGTTATATACATTATTTACATTATTCGGACTATTGTCCTCATCTTTATCGCCATATTTATTACTATAATAAATATGGCTACAAAGATGAAGACATTAATCCGAATAATGTAAATAGTGTACATGTCTTACTAATTAACCTATTTCCAAGGCCAGGAGGAGGAGCAATAACTACTAAAAATAAGAACTAGACGAGATAACCCTAGGCATGAGCAGAGGAACAGTGTGTACTTGGACTCAGTGGAAACGGGCGAGCAATAACTGAGCTGTACTAAAAATAAGAACTAGACGAGGTATCCCTAGATATGGGCAGAGGAGCAATCTATCCTTGTAGATTAATTAAAGGAATCATTTCGAATTTCCCTGTACGTTACATGGATCAACTGGCACCTGATGAAGGCCGTAAGGCACAACGGCCGAAACGTTGTGACAACAACCACAAAGACAAGGACAATAGTCCGCATGTAGACAATGTAAATAATGCTAACTCCTCATCCCAGACATTCAGACGGAGAAAAGAAATTTTTTTTTTTTATTTATTTTGTTTTCTTTTTTAATATTTAGAAAAAAAAGGAAATAATAAAAATAAAACTCCTTACAAGTCCCGAGATGATATATCCGCACGCGCACACAAGGCCCAACAATTGGTGGCAAATAATTACCAATCCCCCCGTTGTGTCGACAATACCCAAGGGTATTTTAACCCTAGCAACACCAACTGTTCGTTGATACAGGCTATTCTAAGCACTTGTTGACATCGGTTTCATATACAGTCATTTATCCCTTGAATCGGTTGGCGCGGATAATTATAAAAACATCAAACGGCGTACAGGTGGGCACAGGGCAGAAATGACGACCGTCTTTCCTCATTTGAAGAAATAAGAAGGGAACACAGGTGGGCCGTAAAATGGAGGTGGGACTTTGTTTAAAACGAAACGATAAAAGGTCAGCCTAGGGCGGACATGGTGCGAACCTAAATTTCAATTCACCACTAGTGTTTGAGAATATATATATATATTTTTTATACAGGGCCGTGGCAGCCGGAGGTGCGTGTGGTTCTTGGCACTCCCCACAAAATTTTACGAATTGCAGTGTTTTTTAAGGGATAATTTTAACAAAATACAATAAAGAATAAATACAAAAAAGAAACAAAAAACTATCAAAGCAATGAAGAATAAAATCTTTTTTTTTTCTTCGTTAATAAATTTATATTTTGTATTATTTATTATATTTTCTAGACATTAAAAAAAATGCAAAGTTCTTTCATTTGGAACACATACGGTTCTGCATTGTTTCAAAGATGATTTTTGCCATTCTAGAGGGACTGGAAATTTTAAATGTTCTTGTTACTAACTATGTTTGCAACCTTTGATAACTGAAGACTAAATTCGATATTCCCCCCTAAATTCCCCAAAAACATTTGTCTCTGTTACGGCCCTAAATAATTATATATGGAGAAAATGTATCACCAAATAAATATATATATATATATATATATATATATATATATATATAAATTGGGGATATATATATATATATATATATATATATATATATAAATAAATTGGGGATATATATATATATATATATATATATATATATATAAATAAATTGGGGATATATATATATATATATATATATATATATATATAAATAAATTGGGGATATATATATATATATATATATAAATAAATTGGGGATATATATATATATATACATATATATATATATATATATAAATAAATTGGGGATATATATATATATATATATATATATAAATAAATTGGGGATATATATATATATATATATATATATAAATAAATTGGGGATATATATATATATATATATAAATAAATTGGGGATATATATATATATATATATATATATAAATTGGGGATATATATATATATATATATAAATTGGGGATATATATATATATATATATATAAATTGGGGATATATATATATATATATATATATATATATAAAAATTGGGGATATATATATATATATATATATTTTGGGGGGTGGGGATAGATTATCATATATATATATATATATATAATTGGTGATTTTCTTTTCGTCTTTCAATGATAATGTTATTAAGCTTATCAGACAATTTAAAGGAACTTACTTAAAATAAATAGACAAAACTTTATATTATTTAATGAAACATGCATTAATGAAAAATTGCTGCATATATATATATATATATATCAGACAAGAGGAAAACTAATATTAGCTGACTAGTTTCGTCTCTCGAGAGAATGTATCGCCCAGTTCACACTCCTTCCCAGTATTTTGTTTTAACAGGAGTAAAGGTTTATCCCGTGTTTCCTCTTTGGAATTGTCCTTCCGGTTCCTTTTAAAGTTTTCTTATTCTCTGTTACTCTCAGTAGCGAATTGCGTCTTAGTACTATTATCGCCCTCCTTGAAATGAAGTAATAAAACAAAAATACGTATATATATATATATATATGACATACAAGTATAAATATGTTCGTGTCCTCACATACTTTCCGATGTCGACTGAAGCAGAAAGTTGTCATTAACGTTATTCGTTACTGAAGCCAGTCAAGTGTTAAGGCCCCTATTTTCGAAAACGGGTATGTCAATTCACCACCCCTAATACCCGAAATGAGCTGTTTTTTAATATGCTGTATTGTGCCAGGTCACAAAGACTTGGAATAAAAGCTGAAGCTGTTCCAGCCTTATTTCGAACTCACTTCACCATTTATATATTCTTTGCTGGCAACCACCCACAACACGACATGCTCACCCGTATGTGAGTGATTTTCTACGGACGAAAATTTATCTGTAACTTTGGTTACGTCCAGAAAATATTCACTATTTACATTATTCGGACTATCACAACGTTTCGGCCGTTGTACGCTCAGGCCTTCTTCAGGTGTTTGGAATGTCGAACCCTTCATTTCGCTCACTGGGGTAGACTGTTCTAGTTCCACGTGCCATGTTTAATGGATGTCAGTTATCAGTTATCTCCTGTTAATTCCCCTCTCCAAGTTCTCCACTGCCTTAACCGGGTATTGAACTCACACCCTTTGGGTCCTGTCACTGGAGTTCAATATTTGGTTAAGGCAGTGGAGAACTTGGAGAGGGGTAATTAACAGGTGATAACTGGTATCCATTAAACATGGCACGTGGAACTAGAACAGTCTCCCCGCATTGAGCGTAGTAAATGGTTCAGTTCGATATTCCAACCACCTGAAGAAGGTCGGAGCGTACAACGGCCGAAACGTTGTGATAAATATGGCGACAAAGATGAGGACAATAGTTCGAATAATGTAAATAGTGTACATAAATCTGTCTATATTTCTGAGATGAGGTATTAACTTATTATTCATAATTGACAATAACCTTGACGAAAATTATTTCTTGTTATTTCCTCAATGTTCGACATAATTCCTAAATGATTCTTGTCAAGGTCGACAATACATGAAACAGCTTTTAAAAAAAAAATTAGTACTGTCATGAAATGTAATATTTATAATCAGAATGGTAACAAGTGCGTAATACAAATGCAGATGAACGTATACCTATGTTTCATCGACTCCGAAAATGTATTTGATCCGGCACGATATGAAGACCTATTTTAAATGCTAGGGAAACTCAATTTGTAAAAGACAGCATAATCCCGAACATATACTGATAGGAAAACTGTTTTAGTTCAAATGTAAAGCGATTCGCTCCTAAGAAAACGAAAAACTGGGCCGGTGCGTACTACACCGATCGGGAGGTTGACCAAGCCTGATTAGAGGCCCCGGTCAATGCTTTGAACATGCGAGAAGGGAGGAAGTTTTATTATAAATGGAAAAACACAGAATCGAAGAAAATATATTTCTGGGTGACATAACGAGGAAAGGGGGTATGGAATATATAACACTCGCAGTATATGGTGAGAGCAAGAGGGACCTAGGGAAGCATTGAGTTCTGAAACTTGTGTAAATTGATGTTATGACAAGAATGAGAATGATAGTAAGAAAAAAAAATTTCGTTAGACCCTACAAAGGATAAGATGTCGTGGAGAGCAATGAACGCATTTAAAGAACCCGGCACAATAGAAGAATACTGTCTGGTTGGTTGGTAAGGTTTTTACCAGTATGTGACTTGGCGAAATGGTTACCTACCAACAAATTGTTAAACACCGTAATGTGTCAACGATATCATTAAAAAAAAAAAAATCAAACTATCTCTGTATGGAACAAAACTCAGAGAAAAGTGGATCCATTGCTTTGTATGAATCTGTGAGCCATTTACAGTGATGACAAAGACGAAATCATCCCGAGGATTTGTGCCATATCTATTCTGATATTGGGGGTTGGTATGTTCGCTTTCTGACGGTAAGATCCTAGTCAGAATCATTGCATAAGCGATTGGTCAGGGAGGTAAGAGAGATGTCATAAGCCTGGTGAAACAACCCCAGCGTACGACACCGTTGGAAAGTGCTTGAAAGCCGTATGATGAATATTCAGATTCGGACATTATACAATGAAAAATTTCGTTACATACCATGTTCGGGACTAAATGAGAAACTCTTTTATATAATGTAAATATACAGTGAATGATTTACCTGAAGGTATTAACTAAAAAGCAGTAAAATGGGGGATTGTCAGTGGTCAGGAATTTCGGTAAAATTGACATAAAAAATACGACTACAATATGTATTATGGAAACAGCTGATGATTTTCACTTCACTTAAAATACTTCTCACTATAAATTTGCTTTAACTTTTTCCCAGTAAAATGACAAAAAGTAATTTGTCATATATACTTGCGTATAAGTCGATTTCATATAAAGTGCCTCCATTGAAGTTTCTTGCATGAATTTTAATACCTCCAACAGAAAAATTTACTTATGTATAGCGCAACCTGTCACTAAAAATGAATGATTGTTAACCCCTTCAAGAAAAAAAATGCCTGTGCGTAGTGCGACCCCACTATTTTTCCGAAAAGAATTCATCATTATAACTCGCACTATACTCGTGTATATACGGAACTTATTCTAGAATCATGTTCTAAAAGATTAGTCTTGCTACAGAGTAACAATGAAAACCACTATTGTCCTTATTAAACCTATTGAAAAACCACTATTGTCCTTATTAAACCTATTGAAAAACCACTATTGTCCTTATTAAACCTATTGAAAAACCACTATTGTCCTTATTCAACCTATTGAAAAACCACTATTGTCCTTATTAAACCTATTGAAAAACCACTATTGTCCTTATTAAACCTATTGAAAAAAAAAACTATTTTTATTAAACCTATTAGAAAATCATTATTTTTCTTAAAAAATATTACGGAAAAACATTATTTTTGTTAAATATTCCTACGGAAAACCATAATTTTTCCTAAAAATGAACTACTAAAAACCATTATTTTTCTTAAAAATACTATTGAAAATCTTTTTTTTGAAAAGTCCTATTGAAAACCAGGAAAAGTATTGTCAATGGTCAAGAATTAAGGCATCAAAATAAATATAATTTTTGCTGTTGAATCCCATTGAAACACAGGAGGTAGTATTTTTACTTTTCAGGAATTAAAGCCAGCGTTACTAAGAAAATAGGTTAGACACAGATTTTCATATTTTTTTCCTCTCTCTCTCTTCCCCTGTCTACCTGCTAAACAATCCACCACCCAAACCCATTACGAAAGTTCAAGTGTGTATCTGAGTAAATGAGCTCGCATTTTGCCACTCACTAAACCTGGACAAAAATCCTTGCCCACTTTTCCCGCACCTGGCTAAACGCTGCTCAAATACAAACGCTCAACAATGGAGTCAAATTGAAGTATCGATCAGCAGAGAGAATAAGGGCCACACTGCTCTACGCATGCTCATTGAGAATCTGGGCGCCGGAACAATCGAGAATGTCTTGAATAGTGCAGAGAAGTGAGCAGAACCTGTGGCTGGGCGGACTGCAGAGGATAATTGCACGTTCAACAGGTATTGATCCAAACGGGCTAAAAATGACCGAAGCATTGTCCGTTGAGATAGAATACTAACCAACTCTGTAAGAATGGACAAATGAAAGCAAGACATGCGAGTCCTTGACCGATTCGCCTAAGGACCATTCAACCAATAATTTCCAACCTCGATACAAAATCTATCCATATTTCACTTTTATTAAAACTCCATCCAAGAATGAGACACGAAGAAAAAGAAAAAAGTAAATCTGACATTTTTATTTTTGTGTTAAATTGATATTTTTTTTCTTTTGATTTAAATTCGATTTAAATAAGAGAATGACTCCTATCCAAAATATAGGAGACAACCAGAAGGAGCAGGTCGCACCGTCAAGATTATTGAGTAATATTCAAATGCATCATTTTTCTCCACAAATTATAAAAATGATTTAAAATTACTCATTTTCTTACAAAAAATGCGACATGCAGCAAGGCTAGTATATATATATATATATATACTAGCCTTTATATACGTTTTTAACGTCAAAAAACGACATTATTACGTCATTATTTTTGCACCGACCTTATATATATATATATATATATATATATATATATATATATATTAGTAATTCATCGAGCCGAGAATAATGTTCAAAAAAATGCAGAAAGCACTGGATGGCAGTTTCATCCTAGTTGAGACTCGTCAGCAATGCACATCCATTACCGAGAATCGAACCCAGATCATTTCGATAACAACGCAAACGTCTTACCAACTGTACCACGGGCCTCAGAAACGAAGAAGACACGGACTAGACACAATATAGTTCCGCTATTCACTCAGATCTGCAGTGAGACTCATCCAAGTATATGGATAAGCTCGGAACAGTACCCTAAGAGCCAAGTCTGTTTTTTGACCCTTAGCCGCTCCTCACGAGCATTCGATACTATGACGCTTGCGTTGTATCGAAACAGAAACGGATAAGGGTCAATAAGCAGACTTGGCTCTTGGGGAAATGTTCCGAGGTTATCCGTATACTTGGATGAGTATCACTGCGGAATTGAGTGTGTAGCGGCATCGGGATGAAAGTTGACTGGAAAACAAGAACCCGGAAGAGAGTTCCACAAGCGAGAAGTACGAGAGAAGAAACTGTTAGCACAGAACCTACGGTGACATCAAACCATTTCAATTAGAATATGATAAGACCTAACCGGCAATCTAGTACTGCGCTTGAATTCATAGTCTAGGTACCGAAGAGAAAAGTTCATCATGTTAAAAAGTAGATTTTTATGCTTATTTTCTCGTTATGTAAAAAAAAAAAAACATTTTTTAAAAAAGATATTTTAACATTTCTCGATTATAAAAATAAAGAAGAATAAGAGAAACGAAAGAAATGTTTGGTTTTTAAATGTAATATTTTTTTTAACATGATGACATTTCTTGAAGTATTCCAGGCACAATGGACTTATGCATTCTTGACATCAATTTTCGCTTCTTTTCTCTTCGAGCAATATTCATGTAGCCGCGGCACTGTCTTTGGTTTGCTCTTCCAGATTTATTTGCATGAATCTACTACAGGAAATGACGTCTACTCATGAATCCGACTATTAGTCATTTCCATTCAAATCATGCATGAATGATGCCTGTGTTGTTGAAAAAAAAAAAATTGATGTTGTCCGTCATTTAAGGGTGAATGAATGCATAGAGAACTGACAACAAACAATTCGCGGTTATTATAAAATTAATTGCTTCTATACATGAAACTTTCGGCATTCATTGACAGTTTTACTGTTGAAATTTAGTTATATATATATATATATATATTTTCCTCACAAGTTTCTGAATGTTTGGGTCCAGGTTGTTAAAATAGGATCCGAGTCGATAGCTTTCTGTCGAACGCTTTCGGTTGTCCTCGACCGTCATCATGGCGTTTGTTTTTATTTGGAGATATGTTATTGGTTGTTTTAGTTTTATAGAGAATATTAGACGATATTATTGGTTTGTTCATTATTGGTAAGAATATTTGGTACACAACTGCTGCAGTCTGGTATTGAACTCACAACTTTTGGGATCTAGCCACTGAATCTAACCAACGTCTTTATCCACTGGGTCAGGTGTCCTTGAGGAAATAACCGATACATCCGGAAGAAGCATGGCACGTGGAACTAGAAAAGGGTCCGGTTCGAAATTCCATTCACCTGAAGAAAACCGGGGCTTACATCGGCCGAAACGTTGCAAATATGGCAATGAAGATAATTGTCCGAACAATGTAAAATTTAATTGAAAACAAAGATAGAAGTACAGTAATGCCTTGAGATACGAGCGTATCGACAGACGAGTTTTTCTGAGAAATCAGCCGGAGTTCGGCTGATTTTTTGCCTTGAGATACGAGGTGAATTTTGAGATACGAACGGGTTTCAGATAAACCTGTGCAGTACAAGTGTTGCGTCATTTTTGCCGGTTATTCTGCAAAATTCTTTTAGTTACAACACGGGTGTGCAGAAAGTTGGTCTAAAGAGCACCGGTGAAAAGTCACGTTTCGCTTGAGGTAAAGCCGTAATTTATTAAAAAAAAAAAAAAAAAAAAAGATGGAAGACGTGCGAGTAACGGATTTGGCGAGACAGTATGAGCGTTCTACATCGACAATAAATAAAAGAATTATAAAATTAAAAGAAAAATACTAACAGAAATGGATAAAATATAAATGTTTTAAATCTTCGGCATCATAGACTAGGCTAGCGATTACTACGTTTTGTTTTCCCCTTCTCTTTCTCCTCCTCCAAATGGCCTATGACTCGTGTAAACTTTATGGCTTAGTGCAGTTTATTTCTTTGCAATTTGTTTTTGTTCTCTTATTTTATTGTTTGTCGGTTAAATTTCTTGTTTATTCACACGATTTTTCTTGTAAGAAACCCCCGCATACAAAAGTAGGAGTGAGTTTTAGGATAATAAGGGGAATTTTTAGGGGCCTAGAACGGATCGGAAATATTTCCGTTAATTTCCATGGGGAACGGGGAATTGATTTAAGTTATTAGTCTTTTGAGTTACGAGCTCTGTCTTGGAACGAATTTAAATCATATCTCAAGGCAATACCGTATTTGACTCTTAATATTAGGTTGGTGCAAAAATAATGACGTAATAATGTCGTTTTTTGAAAAAAACGACATTATTACGTCATTATTTTTGCACCAACCTAATATTATGAATCTTCAAATATGATAATGAATGGTGAACAATTCCGTCACAGGTGAAGTAGATATGTGATTGATTCGTGTTGTACGGCTTATCAACCCATTGCAGGTTACTTAAAATTAGAAAATATTTTAGATTATAAGATTTTTTTTTCTTGGAGATAATAATTTAGTAAAACAAGTCTAATGGAGAGAAAATGAGGATTCACACCTTTTCCAAGGGTATTTACACCTGAGCGAATATAAAGAAGCAAATTGGATTAGGAACTAAGATCTACAGTTGCACACCCAAGCTTATAGCACCTGGTACTCCCAAGCAGTCTCCTATCTAGGTATGGACCAGGCTCGACGTTGCTTAACTTTAGTGATCGGACGGAAACAAATGTTCCGATGTTATGTAGCCGTAAGCTCAAGGGGCGACTTGAAGCACTAGAAATGGTGTTTGGGAGAAGTATGACGAGAATATCATGGATGAAACATGTGAGCAATAAGGAAGTTTCAAGAAGAAAAAAACGGAATGAAAAGGACACGTTCGTTTAGGAACAGAAAGAGCCTAAATTTCCCGGACATTATAAGGAAAAGGGGCTTGGAGAACAAGATATTCAGATGATACTATTGACAGAGAAGAACAACGGGTAACATATTTATTTAACAAAGCTTGCGTAAATAGTTGTCAGAACATGAACCCGAAAGGATATTAAGAGACGCACATTGCTTAGAGTTGCAGTAGATTAGTAATTGTGGTGAGACATGAATGCCCAAGATTTGATAAGACATATCACATAAAAGAAAAAAAAAATATTTGTTCGAACTGAATACGGATACGAAGAAAAAACATCAACTGAAATAACGTATTCTTATCTGGAAGCTTATTTGACGTAACAATAATATTTACGTTCTTCCTAGCTTTCTTCAAAAAAACCAAACAGTACAATTTAGTCAAGTAGAACGGGATCTTATGGTATATTCAAACTTGAAAATAAATAAATAAATAACGCCCAATTTTGTGAAAAGAAAACGCGCCATTTTGCAGGAAAATAACGCCCACTCCCCCTTAAGAAAAAAAAAAATCAAAGCATATGACTCAAGTTAGGACGTGCGGGTAGTCTTACGATTATTAGCGCTGAAATTGAAATGTGTATGCAAAATTCATATTCTGAATGAATTCCAAATCCTTCATTTCGTATTAACGCCCTTGGGAAAGGCATGACTCCATTTTTATCCATGTATGTATTTATAGCAAGACGGCCTCGCCTCTTTGGTTTTGAGTGACAAACTAAAAAGACGAAAAAAACAAACTCTTAATTCAAACCGTCATACATCTTAAGACAGACTGATAAAGCAACCAGTTTAGGAGAAGGACAACTCTGAATACAAAGCAAACTTAAAGTGAGATGGGCTCCGCCAGGTGAACTTTCCCTATACACATACATTATTTGCTACGGCTTTTTTAGGAATAAAGTGTCGCTGCCGACACTTGAGTTTGAACATTGATCGCCAGTGAGCAAATACAGGCGATCCCATTAAGTGGATCACGTGACCATGAGAGAAACGCATCAGTAGTTAGTTGCATGATTTCTAGTCTATCCTTTATTACCACACGGAGCGTTATTTCTATTCTATCCTCTATTACTATTTGAATCACCATTTCTATACTATTCTCTATTCGGATCACTATACGGCAGTTACTTTTCGAGCGAGTATTATCAAGCAAGTAATGCTAGTGTTATTCGAAGGCATCCGATGCCAGTATTGTTCCACGGCGTACTATAGTTGTATCTGCGATTACAAAGTCTCTACTACAGCGAGCATTACGAAAGTGACAACGAGTATTTGTTGGGATTGCAAAAGTTTCTACGAGTGTTCGCTGAGATCACAAAAGGCTGCCCTAAAAATCAGAATGGATTATGAAACTCATGACTGTAATCAGTTGAAAAAACATACACTATGCAATAGAAATACCCATTACATAATGATAAGAAATTAGTGGTACTGGTGTCTTCATCTAGCTAATGTCTTACCATTATACAGAAGCTATATGTGGAATATATTTCAGCCGCAACCTGTACAATACTGATTCATCCGACCTCTATTCTATGGATTTTTAGCATTCCGCTACAACTTATTTTTTTTTTTTTTTTATCAATGTCGATTTCTGTGCAAAAAGCAGTTCACAGAGCTTATCCAGTTTCGTACATATTTTCAGAAAACCTCAACATCTGATTGGTCACTTAATATTTAAATAATTTTCGAATAACATCGACCTTGTTCTTGACCTGACTAAAAAAAATAATACCACTCAAAATCTATCAATGCCTTTCGAGCCTGTCACGTGATTAATTTGATTGTAAAGACCAGACACAAATTCGTTCTTCCCCTTCCTTGATTTCTCCCGCTACAAAAAAAATGTACACTATCTACCTTATTCGGACTATTGTTATCTTTGTCGCCATATTTATTACAACGTTTCGGCCGTTGTACGCTCCGGCCTTCTTCAGGTGGTTGGAATGTCGAACTGAACCCTTTATTTCGCTCAAAGGGGTAGACTGTTCTAGTTCCACGTGTCATGTTTTAACGGATGTCAGTTATCAATTATCTCCTGTTAATTCCCCTCTCCAAGTTCTCCACTGCCTTAACCGGGTACTGAACTCACACTCTTTGGGTCCTGTCACTGGATCGAACAAACGCCTTTATCCACTATACCATGTGTCTTCCCCAGTGAGCGAAATAAAGGGTGCAGTTCGACATTCCAACCACCGAGTGTACAAGGGCCGAATCGTTGTAAAAAATATGGCGACAAAGATGAGAACAATAATCCGAATAATGTAAATAGTGTACATAATACCCCATCTCAGAAATATAGACAGATACTCTTTGGGTCCTGTCACTGGAAACGTTCGATAAATATGGCAACAAAGATTAGGACACTAGTCCGAATAATGTAAATAGTGTACATAATACTCCATCTTAGACAGATACAAAAAATGTAGTTGTAAAAAAGAGATCGCGCCTCGACCCTTTACGGACGGACGCAATGAAAACGTATTTACATACGCACACATACACGCGCGTACGAAACCTTTCAAACTACATTACGAACATTACAAAATTAATAACAAACAATAGAAACCTAATTACAAACATTGCGGAAAATTCACTCCTTCAACAGTTCTGAAGCTAAAAGTTTACTCAACGTATTCTCAGCTTTACAGAATTCTTTCAATTCTCTAACAGTGAACATTTTGAGCGGCAATTTCATTCAACTTTTATGAGCTCGGATAAAAAATTATTTCATTAGTAAAAACTTCAGTCAAAGGGACATAACACCAACAAAAATAATAACCCCTATGCTTGTATATCATTATACAACTATAAATATAAATTTCGTTGTTGTTATAAAACCGTTTTGTGTTCCTTGTTGTTTCTCGTGTTGCTTTTGCGTTTGCTTACACATTCGTAAAGTAAAAAAATGTACGGGTTCATTTAGGCCGTCAATACCGCCACAAATTAATGTTTTTGTTTCGTTTCTTTTGTTTGTTTTTTTTTTCCAAAATTTACATTAGAGATGTTCTTGCTTGTAAATAAGTAATGAAGATAAATTCGAAGAAACTTTGAATAAACTTTACTGGTTCTTCGAAAGAAAACTTTATTTAGAAAGGACTTATTGCCAATTTCGAAGACAATTGCTAGAAACCCTGAAGATAAATGTTTATTGAATAATTTCGATTTCAAATTATTTCCCAAATCGTTCTGCTTAAATAGATATTCAATTTTCTGTTGAATAATTTGATACTTTTCACATTTTGTGACATTTTACAAGAATGATCTGATTGGAGTTTTATTTTTTTTTTTTTTTGTTGTCGAAACATGTTTCCCGATCAT
This sequence comes from Acanthosepion lycidas, assembly GCA_963932145.1. Lineage (NCBI taxonomy): Eukaryota > Metazoa > Mollusca > Cephalopoda > Sepiida > Sepiidae > Acanthosepion > Acanthosepion lycidas. Next base: position 51,786,181 of record OZ010611.1, read on the forward strand.
TGTTTCGATCTTCGTTAAGTGTATCAGAGAACATGTATAGTGAGGATAGAGATTATGTATTTGTTCAGTTCATAAGGTGTGTATGGGGGCGCAAGGAGAATAGGGAGAGAACGAGAAAGCAAAAGAAAAAGGCAACGAAAATGGGAGGAATGTGAAAAAGTAAAAAGTAAACAGGAAGAGAAAGAATGAAGAATATGAGAGGAGGAGAAGGAAACAAACGGTAAGGAAGATAGAGGAAAAGAAAGAGGGAAAGCGAAAAGAAAGACAAAAGGGAAAGGGAGTGGGAGAGAGAGAAAGAATGGGAGAGAGTGGAAGAGAGAGAAATAGATTGAGAAATGGAGAGAGAGAAAGAGGGAAATGGAGAGAGAGGGAAATGGAGAGAGAGGGAAATGGAGAGAGAGGGAAATGGAGAGAGAGAAAAATGGAGAGAGAGGGAAATGGAGAGAGAGGGAAATGGAGAATGGAAAGAAAGAGAGAGAGAAAGAGAAAGAGAGGTGTTCAAGTAGCGCTACCCTCTTTGCACTCCCAATGATATCAGTCATTCCAAGGTAGTCTTGCGAATCAGAGATTCTTCGAATTTATTATTATTTCTTTGTTTAATATCATTTTTATTTTATACGTGTTATTTATTATTCGTGTTTTATTTTCTTGCCTTTGTTCAAGTGTTTTATTTGGAAATGACTTTTTCTCCCCAAATATGAAGACATATTCTAATTCCTCTCCATGAAACGCGAACTTATTTTCTTTTAAATCTTAATGTTAAAGAATTAATCTGATGCCCAATTTAATAAGACTTCCTTTATTTTTTTGTACACTTTTCTTGATTTATTTCAAGAGAGTCGGGCAGACGAGGCAAAGGAACAGAACACAATTTGACATGAAGTCAAGTACTTTTTTTGGTCTGCATTATAACGAGATTTTTAAAAATATAATTCTTGTCATAGTTCTGGTCGTAAAAGCGATAATAATCGAGGAAAAATTATTAGAACGACCACAGCATTAAAATAATTGGCTTCACTATCAATGGTAATCATAATATTAGACGTTCCCTTATAAAGAAACATTCGACATTCATTGACCTAGCTGCGAGTGTGACTCGGGTTGGCGCTTTTCTTCACTCCCTAGCCATCAGACTGGGATCAAAGTGTAGTATCTGTTCTCATTTCTAATATTAGGTTGGTGCAAAAATAATGTTGTTTTCTCACATAGTAACATATGTGAGAAAACGACATTATTTTTGCACCAACCTAATATTAATGGTAATATTAGCCGTTTCCTTATAAGGAAACATTCTGCATTCTTTGACCGAGCAGCCACCGCTTCTAAGGTTACGCTTTTCTTTCAGTCCCTGGGCATGGGTCAAGGAACAAAGTGTAGTAGCTGACTTCGAATGGACACACTGTATTTTAACTCTCAATTGGTTGTGTCTTTGTCTTTAGGCAGAGCGCAAGTGAAAAAAAATACTAAGAGTTCCCGTCTCCGGAGAACAGCTGACCGCCGCAATACCTCTCTCAACCTTAATGCCGATGCCACCTCAACCGACGATTGTGAGAGACGCGATATCTTGGGATCTGGCTCTCTCCCACATTAAACCTTGTGTAAAAGCCTACGAACGTGTTGCAGCAAGTAAATACAATCTGCCTTTGATTGGGCAAATTTATTTTATCTCATTTGGGTCTGTATCTTCTGACAGAACCCAACAGAAAAATCAGGGGTGTATAGTCTTGGTGATTCCAACTCTGATCCCAGCAATGGGGGAGGTGCTGCGTCAAAGTGTAGTATCTGCCTTTGGGCGCACAAACTATATTTTATCTCTCAGTTTTGTTCCTGGTTTCGGAGAGAACACAACAAATAAATGAGGAATGGCTGGTCCAGGAGATTCCAACCCTGCTGCAGAACCTCCCTCATTGCACCAAACAGGCTAGGGTCGGCTCCCCATTTTAAACCTTCCTAATGCGAGATGGGGGCACAGTGTAGTAATGGATAGCGGCTCGAATTCAGAAATCTGAAAGCAGAGTTCGAATTCCAGTCGGATCCATTACATTCACTAACTTGCTAATACTCTTGTGAAAAGTATGAATCCCCACCCCCAGCTATGTTAAATAACAGGACAGACTGGATTCTATAGCCTTGGTTGGCAACCGGTGTAGGAGAGGGAAAAGTGAATTCAAAACTGGCCTGGAGAAAGTTAGGCTTCTCCTGCGGCTGCAGTACTTATCGTGTTCCTACGACCCTGGTGGGTCACAGGAATCGCAATCGAGTGCGGGGTGGGGGAAGCGAGTAAATAACATGTATAGTATTTGTTCTCATCTCTAATGGTAATATTAGCTGTTTCCTTATAAGGAAACATTCGGCATTAATTGTGCGTGCACCTATTGGTACTCTTTGTCTATATCACCGAGATGAGGTATGATTATTTCCATTATTCGGACTGTTATCCTCATCTTCATTGCTATATTCCTAACGTTTCGGCCGTTGTACGCTCCGGCCTTCTTCATGTGATGGAAATTTCGAACCGAACCCTTTATTTCGTCCACCGGGGTAGATGGTTCTAGATCCACGTGCCATGCCTCTTTCGGATATGTCTCAGTTATTTTCCTTTAACTCAACTCTCTTATTTTGGTTCACCACCGCTGTGGCCCGGTATTGAACTCACAACTCTTTGTGTCTAGTCACTGGATCTAACCAACGTTCGAAATTACAATTAACTGAAGAAGGTCGTAGCGTACAACGGGCGAAATTTTGTGAATATGTCAATTGCTGTTGTTCCCAGGTTCACACTGACTCGCGTGTCAGCTCTGCACAAACAGTGAACCCCCAAAATTAAAATCATCAATACATTTTTATAGTAAAATTACCAATAATACATTTTATGATCTATATAATATATATCTAAAAAACATAACTTTACTCCGAAAGTATCTGTTTATATTTCTCAGATGAGGTATTATGTACATTATTTACATTGTTCGAACTATCATCCTCATCTTTGTTGCCATATTTATCACAATGTTTCGGTCGTTGTACGCACCGGCCTTCTTCAGGTTGTTTGAATGTCGAACTGAACCCTCAATTCCGCTCGCTGGGGTAGACTGTCCTAGTTCCACGTGCCATATACTATCAGGATAACCTTCAAAAGCTGAACGACACTTCGCAGATACATCCCTAGTAAGAACCCCCTCCCATAGAGGAGAATATAACTAAAGACTGTGTGTACGCCATCCCGTTTAACTGCGGAAAGAAATATAAAGGGGAGACAGGCCACCCCCTTAAGGTAAGTCTTCAAGAACACCACAAAGCCATAACACGAGGGTAAGTGGAAAAATCAGGCGTGGCTGACCACATATGGAGAGAAAAGTATATAATTGTGTACAAAATATCTGCAGTTTAAAGTATAAAATTACGTGCAAAATATTTAGATTTCCCCATCGAAGTTGATGTGCCGATAAAGAAAATAAACCACCCAAGCAACTAACCAGACCGATCATGTGATTGAAGAAAGATGACCCGAGCTTATTGTTATAGATAAGCAGAGTAGTATGTCTGGTTTGGTTTGGTTTATTTAGTTTAACGGCATATAAATCTCGAAGGGTTATTTAATACCGACTAGATTTTTCTAAATCGGTTTGTATATATATATATATATATATTCTTTGTAAGAAATCATTTTGTAGTTCAATTTTCATTGTCGTATTTTATAAAGAGGGATGTTGTGAAATTAGATGTTGTGAAGTCAGATGTGTTGCTGGTAACAATTTTCCTTTAAAAATTATTGCCGGTAATAATTTTTCCTTCCAAAATGTGTTACAAAACCATGTAGGTAAGCAGATTTAGTAAACTTTTCTCTTTTTTTTTTTTCCTAACGAATTTTATGATTGTTGTGGAATTATTTCGCAGTGGAGGCTTGTATTTGTACTAAATCGGTCCTAAATAGTTCGACGTACAAAACGTTAGGAACTTGATATAATAGGTATTACGCAGAGTAATCTTGTTGTGGTCGCTGACTACTTTCGTATTCGACTAACTGTCGTCCGACTGACTCTCGTTTCTCTTACTACTCCTACTTATATTAGGTGGGAGAGTCTATTAACTATAGAATAGGTGTGTTTCACCATAACAATGATGTTTCTTGGATTGGTATTTTCAAATAAACCCTTTAAGTTATCTGATTTGTAGAGTTTAATTCGGGATTGCTGGGAGTTACAGCAATTTAGTAAAATGTGTTTGACTTTATACGGTTCCTGGTATGGGGCACATATTGGCAGAACCTGATATTTTAGTAGATGTTGGTGGGTTATTTATGTATGTCCTATACGGAGTCTGGCTAGAACCACCTTGAGGAGAGTTGTAAATATCAAGTTATTACTTAACAAGTTTAAATAATAATAGCTTATATACATACCTCAATACTCAGATGATCTCAAAGTTTCTAGAGCTTTTAAAGTTTTTTTAAACATTCTTCCATATCCTACCAGTGAGAGAGGGGACATATGAGGAAAGAAGAATTGGGGAATTTATCATTTAGACGATGTTCCAGTGCGTAATTAAGGCACAGGATGAAAAAGAAAGGAGCAGGCGTATCTCACCTACAAGACTCCCGCGACAACGTTGAAAAACTCCATATCTCTATCGGGAGATCCGAGAACTGAGCGAAAGTTCTTATACAGCATCATGTTGGTTGATACTGACTCTTGCAGGATCCCATATGCTCTCTTGCCATGATGGATGGAGTCTAAGGTTTTGGAGAAATCGAAAAATCCAAGTTCAGATTTGAGGTTCTTGTCTTTTACACCCTAAAGGCATCAATTGACGGAACATACACCAGGATGTTATGAACTGCATTGGACATCATCTGGAAGAAACATCCAACAAAGAAACGCCTGTATGGACACCATCCTCCAATCTCAAATTCGCTAAGAGAGAAAAGGTTTCGGCTACCTGGTTACCCTTGGAAAATGTCAGAACTTGTGAGTGGCAGCAAAAGATCGGTTGGCAGACGCACCTACATTCATCAACTTGTAGATGACTCTGGATATCATCTGAAGGACCTGCAAACAGTGATGTTTGACAAAGATGGTTGGAAGGAACGAGAAGGAAAAAGGAAAATTAAATAAATGAAAACTTTCGGGATAAAGTGCCGCTCGATCGGAAGTTAGTAAATTCTGAACTTGGGCTCATCCGCCAGGTGTTAATTAAAATATCAGAATTAAGGTTAGCACGTAAGAGTGAACATTTAAAAGATAGTTTCTAGACTTTTCAATATTTAAACATCAGGCCAAACTGAATGTCGTCATACCCTAATAATGAAAGTTTAAGAATACTTTGCTGAATGCTTAACTTAAGGACGCGATTGAATTGAAATCAACGCAATAATACTTATGAAAAACTTTGAGATTTATCTCTCCACTAGGGGATAGTTGGTTTTAGTGTCCGAAATATATTTACTCAAAATCACTCCCCAACTTTTGTCTTATTTTTGGCCGTGTAGGTAGTGTACTGTATCGCGGCACTGAATGAGAAATCCGAGAGCCGAGTTGGGTCCGAGATATTCACTTACGAAGAAATACCCTGGGGAAAGGTATCAATCCATCCCCTACTCTCAGCTACGGGACTTCTATTTGGCAAAAAGACTATTATTCTCAAAGATGGTTAAGGCAATATTTTTGCGCGCACAAAAAAAAAAAAAATTCTTACATTTCAAAATATATTTTGGTTTTAAATAACCCACAAGGGATTGATAAGCAGTAAAAAAAAAAATCAACCGTTTGAATTTTTTATGCATGATTCAATACGTGAAAATAATTCCTAACTTTTTCTATAAAAAATTCTAAAACTTATTCGTCATAAGCGTTGAATTCATTATCATCATCTCTCCTTCTACTGAGGATACCTGAGGCCAAGAAGAACTAGACAGTTGGCTCTGGAGAGTTCCGACATATCATGTTCGTTCAGTCTTTCACTAAAAGTATCGAGGGTAAGAATGTTCCACGTTCCTATGTTTGTATCCTGCGTTGTTACCTTGGTGTTGTTTGCCGCACCGGTTGCCCACTTGTCACGCCCTTTCTGGAGTGAATCAGTGGGACGCCCGGTTGTTGTTGAACCCATAGTGTTGCTTTGATCCTCCTTCTTCTTCATGATTCTTTCAGTAGGCTTTCAGATAGCTTGGCGGCGCCCAACTCCTCTCGATAATTAAATCACTGTTTCTCTTTTTTTTTTTTTTTTTTTTTTTTTTTTTTTACATTTAATGAAAAAAAAATAGATGAAATAAAATAAAATTAACGTTATTTTTTTTTATAATTTCTAAATGTACGAAAAACTAAAGAGAGGTTCTGAATATGAGGCAAGGTATTAGGTTGGTGCAAAAATAATGTCGTTTTCTCACATATGTTACTATGTGAGAAAACGACATTATTTCTGCACCAACCTAATAAAAAAAAAAGAAAAAAAGAAAAAGAAATAAAGACACATCTAAGGGAGGTTATTCATTGGCTGGTAAACAGAAAGTTTTAAAATATACGTTTGTGACCAAAGGACATGACTGACTTTTGGTGTGCACGATCTTAATTATAATAATGATGGCGACACTTTAATTTGTTCTGCACCATAGGAGAAAGGATAGAATTTTGCTAAATAAAGAAATACACAAAGTGGGGAAGGATTTTACAATTAAGATCAATAAAAAAAATAATTGTGATAGTATTATTATTATTATTTTGTTGTTGTTTTTAGCAAGTAAAATAAAATTCGTCTTTAAGAGATTTACTAAGTCAAACGCGTTTAATTCACTGACTTTACATTTTCTTTTCTATTAATTGTTCTTTTGTTTTAATCTTTTTACTTTTAATTTTAAGAGCGAAAATACAATTAATAATAAATGAAAAATTGCTTTTTTTTATTTTTTATTTTTTTTATTGTATAACATTTTTAAAAATGATAGCTTATTCATTTCAAATAATGGTGTCCGAAAGACTTACTTTCAAAATTGTCTAAGGTTTATGACTTTGATACGGTAATCTAAGTCGCTTTAATTCAACTTGAGAATTTTTTTTTTTTTTTTTATTTCTTTCATTCAAAATTAATGCTTGTGAGTGTCGCCATTATCTGTGTTTAATCTGTTGTTGTTTTTTTCTTCTTCTCTAATATGACAAATAATTTCCTCCCGCTGCCACCAGTTTATTCATTTCCAGTGATTTCAAAGAAGTAAAGGTGGGATTCGCATGTGGGAACCAAAGAATATTTCGGATATAATCACTCTGCGAAATATCGCCCGTACTTATCACGATAATACGTTCTCAATGTGAATAACAAGAAAATTCCCGAAGCAAGACAAACTTCTCAAAATGGCCGCCAAGTAGGAAATGCTAATACTGCGCATGTGCAAAGAACAATTATAAATTTTAAACATTTTTTTTTGTTCCTTAGCACGTACGCTACGTCCTACCAAGACCTTATAACTGATAGATTACTCCGAGTTTGCGAGAAAAGAGTTCAAAAGCGTCTACACGTCCTTGTGGGTGATAGATTATTTTCAACTTTACATCTTCTTTCCCACAAAGGTAACGCTGCGAGCCTCTCGCATGGCCTGGTTTCTGACGAGCAGCATTTTTTAGTCCGACCACCCGTGAACTTTACAACTGAGACCCATGTCGACAAGTGTGAACCATCCCCATAGTAAGAGGTTCCATTTGGGAAGCTTCTTTCAAAGATATGCTGCTTTGTTGAACAGATGCCGGCAGGATGTTTTCACCTTTTTGGGGCCTAGTATTTAGTGAACGAAAAGACATCAGAGACACTATATGATTTATGAAAAGTAAGTGTGGGAGAAAAGGAAAAGCAAAGGAAGAAAATGTCTTAGATTGGGGAGGGGGTCCAGTATCATAGATTCGGTGGAGGCTCACGGGGCCCTTGAACCTGATCCCAAACAACATGAAGTATTGCGCTGGTAATTCGAATGTTATAGAAAACTGTTTTTAAGCGAACAAAAAAATAAAACATCGTGTGTTAACGTTGCTAAAGCCTACGTTAAAAAGGATCTTATCTGTCACACAGCGTTTATTATGATATATATCTTATAATTCTGCTTCACCATCCCTTAGTTATCAGAACCATGACGCCCTCTAGATAGCACCAAATATTTAGAGTGATCGTAAGCCTTCGTGTCACTGGTGGCAAAAATTTTGCTCTTTGCTCAGAGGTACACGTTTGGGTACACAACGTGAATCCCACTGTGTCAACCGATACTAAAAACAAAGACCAGACCCATGGGAGGTTACAAAAAAAAAAAATCATGGCCATGGCAGGCCAATAAAAACAAAGATCAGGCCTAAGATTTACAAAATGATAACAAGAATCAAGCCTCTGTCTATATTTCTGAGATAAGGTATTATGTACACTATTTACATTATTCGGACTATTGTCCTCATCTTTGTCGCCATATTACAACGTTTCGGCCGTTGTACGCTCCGGTCTTCTTCAGGTGGTTCGAATGTCGAATTGCACTCTTTAATTCGCTCAATGGTGTCGACTGTTCTAGCTTCACGTGTCATGTCTAATGGATATCAGTTAATTCCCCTCTCCAATTTCTCCACTGCCTTAACTAGGAATTGAACAGTGACAGGACCCAAAGTATGTGATATATATATATATATATATATATATATATATATATATATACACACACACACATGTGTGTATATATAACTGATAACTGACATCCATTAAAATCTACCCCAGTGAGCGAAATAAAGGGTTCAGATCGACATTCCAACCACCTGAGGAAGGCCGGAGCGTACAACGGCCGAAACGTTGTAATAAATATGGCGACAAAGATGAGGACAATAGTCCGAATAATGTAAATAGGATGAAGCCTATGAAGATAAATAATGAAATTATTTTAAATTATAAATTAATAATTTTAGTATTAGGTTGGTGCAAAAAATGTCGTTTTCTCACATATGTTACTATGTGAGAAAACGACATTATTTTTGCACCAACATAATAAATAATAATAATAAAAAAAAACAAGTCTCGGGAGGAGGCCTATGAGAGTTAAATAAAAAGAAGGATCAGGTCCACGGTAAGTAAATAATAACAATGATCTGACCTAAGAAATACAAGCCTCAGTCTAAAACCGGACAAAAAGAAAAAAAAAAAAAAAAAAGCATGGCTCATTTCAATCCAGAAAAAAAAAAAGGAAAAATTAGGTATCAGTAGAACAAATGCCGATATCAGTAACAAAATGCATGGATTACGACAATATTGGAGAGGACAAAAAACGAAGCAACTGCAGGTCATTGATGGTTAAAAACGAATCAAGCCGAGATTGATATTTGGCAAAAACCAATGGAACAATCAGGTCAAGGTAAAAAGCGGGAATCAAATACAATAGAAACAAAATCGGTGAAATGATCAAAAGCCAACGTCAGAAAATACAAAAGGGGGGAAAAATTGCGAGGATTTGAAAACGTTAAAAATAGGGCAAGGAGAAGGTCAGCGAGGAATAAAAAGAAAAAAAAAAAGTTAACGCTAAGCTCAAACATTGTTGGATAGATCGAGAGAAAATGAAAAATTGTTCCATAAATGTCAAACCAAAATATGCCAAACATCAAGAAATCACTGAAATTCATTAAAGTCTTTTAAGACTTAAGTTTACGACGGAAAGAACAGAAGTGACATCCGATGTCGCAATGAAAGAATATTTGCTACCGAGAGCCACATATATATATATATATAGATATATGTGTGGCTTTCGGTAGCAAATTGTTGAGCCTGACGATTGCGTCGCCTCTAAGTGTTGACTTCAATTTTCACTTATATATATATATATATATATATATATATGTATGTATGTATGTATGTATGTATGTATATATATATACATATTATATTATATATATAAACACACACACCAGGAGACAGAGAGATCGCCACGGTAGAATTTGACCTGCTCGACGGCTCAACAATATGGGCACTGACGAATCACCAAGACGTACCACTTGACGAAACATTCACAAGGATCTTACGAGTTGCATAGGGCATCAGCTGGAAGAAAAATCCAACAATAAAAGATGCTTGTATGGACACCTTCCTCCTATCTCAGTTTCGCTAAGAGAGAGAAGGCTTCGGCTAGCTGGCCATTCCTGGAGAACTAAATCGGAACCATGGAACCAATTGCGCGGTAAAACATTGGTTGGAAACCTCATCACACCTACATTGACCAACTTGTAGATGACTTTGGATGCTATCCGGAAGAACTGCCGGCGCCGATATCTGACAGAGATGGTTGGAAGGAACGAATCAGGGGAATCCGAGAAGAATTCTAGAGTGGTTGATAATGATATATATATATATATATATATATTTCCTCACTTTCCCGGACGTAGGAACATTTATAAAAATCTCAAAATAAAATTTTAAAACTCCAGTCAGTCGGTATTGTATATTGTACAGTTTGATTATGATTTCCTCACTTTTTTTTAAAAAAATTCATCAAAATAAATAAAGTAAAAAGAAAACACACACACATATATATATATATATATATATATATATATATATATATATATATATAGGGTGTAACTGTATACAAAATTTTTTTTGAAGAGGTTAAAAATGATGTACTTCATTTTCAATGACCGGTTTTATTATGCCTGTAGTTGGATATAGAATTATATATACAAGTATATACGGTATGTTTACGACAGAATGACCAAATGTCTCGTATGTTATAAATAATGACGTAATAATGTCGTTTTTTTTGACGCATTTTTTAACGTCAAAAAACGACATTATTGCGTCATTATTTTGCACCAACCTCATAGATACGAAAATTAAAACCTATATAAATTAATGTAACGATATAAAAAAAATATGTACCCCCACAGTAATTCTCAGATGAAATATTTTTCATGTGCCCCACCATAGAATTCTCAGCTTAGTAACCTCTTGGTCATTATAGTGATGAACAGGGAGAGAGTTTTCCCCATGATCTCAAGATAATGGTAAAAAGATACGATGGGATGTTAACGTGATGCCTAATTTCAGCTGGAGCAGTAAAAGAGAACCCTTTCAAAAGCACCGTTTTTCCAAGAAGAGAAAATTTATACATTTGGGTGGGCAAAAATGAATGTATTTCATTTCACTGTTAAATGGGTAGTTTAGCCTATTTTAAGCAAAATAGAAATTACCTGTACTGAGAAAATGTGAGAGAGTGAGAGGGAGGGAGGGAGAGATAGTGGGAGGGAGGGAGAGATAGTGGGAGGGAGGGAGAGATAGTGGGAGGGAGGGAGAGATAGTGGGAGGGAGGGAGAGATAGTGGGAGGGAGGGAGAGATAGTGGGAGGGAGGGAGAGAGAGAGTGAGAGGGAGGGAGAGAGAGTGAGAGGGAGGGAGAGAGAGAGTGAGAGGGAGGGAGAGAGAGAGAGAGGGAGAGGGAGAGGGAGGGAGAGAGAGAGGGAGAGGGAGGGAGTACACACGATACGCAGGGAATGAGTTAAAAAGCACACATTTTGGTGACCGGTTGCTACATACACTAGTAATTCTTTTTTTTTTAGTGGGGAGGGCTTAAAAGTTCACGAAAAAAAAATTCGGGGGTCCCACTATAGAGGAACTCGGCTCATACACCAGTATATACGGTATCTGAAACTCAGATGGAATAACGCATACATCAGAGATTCTTCGAGGAAACATTGACTCCTGTTTAAACCTTTAAATTCTAAGATGAAATGTTGCCTCGCGTATAATCTGAAATCAGCAGCTTCAACATTGCCTCGCGTATAATCTGAAATCAGCAGCTTCAACATTGCCGCGCGTATAATCTGAAATCATCAGCTTCAATATTGCTCCGTGTATTTCTTTTAAGTTATAAGATAATACACTGCCTCGTTTATTTTCCAAAAATTATAAAATAGAATATTGCCCCATTTAACGCCCGAAAAGCAGTTTTGCTCCAGAATCATCTAGAATTTAGACACTGCGTGTGGTCTGAAACATCATTGAAAATTCAGAAGAGACATTGTCGTTACTCTACAAACGTTTCGGGCCAGTAACTTCACGTTCATTTCTCTCTTAATTTTATGGCGTGACCAATGTTACTACAGATCAAATAAATTCTGACAATGTCAAATTGCAAATAAATACATGTTTACTCTTTCAAGGTATTAAATTGAACACACCCGACCTATATATTAGTTGTGTGGAAAGATTTTCCAGCGAAAAAACTTGTTTTCTCTAGGGACCATTTGTACAAGAGCAATGATTATTTTATTTGAAATAAAATGTATCATACCTGTGGCTTATACGTTCAGTCATAAGAATTGACGTCGGATTAAAAAAATGTTTACGCTTCGGGTAAGAAAATAACTTCAGCAGACAGAGACTGCAAAATGTCATATTGAGAGATGTGCTTTTTTTTTTAAAAGGATCTTTGCTGTGATGTCTCTCATGGATAAAGGATTAGGTATGGCTGGCTTGAAGATAGTTTCCCAAGTATAAAGGGAATATAGATCAATCCTCTTGTATGGCAGTGAAGAGAAAACTGGAATTTACAGTAATGTGGTTCAACAGAAGGATGCTGAAAACTATATAAATGGAGCGCTTAATCAATTAAGGAAGCAAAAAGGAAACTTAAAATCAAACAAAGACCGCTGATTATATATGAGAAGAAACGAGAGCTTGGAGAATTTGAGACCCACAGGACATATCGAAGGAAAAGTCATCGAGGTAATATAGTGGGCCACGTACCTAACGAGATTATCCACATTCATGTATAAAGGTATGTTACGGCGATAATAATTTTTGACTTACCTTCGTAAATTGAAGGCTGAAGTTGAAATGGTGGGATTCCTAAACGCAGAATACTTTTAAAGGTTTGCAAGTGATAGGAGGCTGTGAAGAGCTAGGATCGCCCACATCCTGAAAGGATACGGCACATAGAAATTGATAGTTCGAGGTGCATATTTTAGTTAAAAGTTTTGATTTTCGGGGTCGGTAGACGTCAATTCACGATCACGAATCCCAGATGTTAATTAAACTGTTTAAAAAAAACAGAGATGTTTAGTTAAACATGTGTTCCAACTAAATACAATATTTATACAAACTAGAATTTTTCGTGAAAATTTCCACTATTTAACTACTTTAATTTTCTAATGAATCTTAATCCTTAAGGTAGTGATTAACGAGTTCTACGACAATAAAATATCCGTAGAAATTCCCCTATCGCATCGTTAAATATTTGAGCTTAACAACTTTAGCAAAATATTGCAATAATAACAATCATTTTATTATAATTATGCTCGTCCCTCTCTTCTCGGTCTTTTGGCTAAGATCAAAGTGTAGTATCTGTTCTCATCAGCTTAATCCTGATTTTTTTTTTTTTCTCTCTTCAATTCTTTCTTTCATTTTCCCACTGAAACCAAGCCGTGTCCTTTCATCTCTTTCCACGTATTCAGAACAGAATGGTCCTTTATTTATGAGGTAGTGGTAGGACGAAACGGTCGTGCGAACTAACGCCGGGAGGGACAATTACAGTAGAATATAATAATTATTATGACTAGTTTTAACCCGTGAACATTTCACGGTTTTCCTATTTGAAATCTTAATTCTTCAGTTAATGATTGAATAAGCTCATGGCGAGTTCTACAAAAAAAATATCCGTAGAAATTCCCCTATCTCATCGTTAAATATTTGAGCTTAACAACTTTAACAAAATATTACAATAACAGTCGTAAATATGAATTCTGGTCGTTATTTTAAGAAGTGTGTTCAAAAAATTTGAAATTGACAACGTTTTACATTTCTGTTGTAACGTAGGGAAGGTTACTGAATAGAATAATCACACAAAGGTTGGTAATGAATGATAATACTCAGGACAAGAACAACATATACAAGATTGGCCAGCTGCTCATAGAAGTAGTTGTCAACTGCTAGAAATGAGTCTGACTAATCTAGGTGCGCTAAATGATAATAATAGTGATAATAATAATAATGGAAACTAAAACCAACACTAGTACTAGTCATAGCAGGAGCGCTTGGAATGATAAAAAAGGAACACAACAACACATCGAAAAATCTCTAGAAATCCCATCTTAAGAGAAATACAAAAAATTGTCCTGATACGTACATTCCACACACTAAGAAGAACTTTGTCCATGTAACCTTAGTGATGTTATGGTAGTTACAAAAACAAATCATGAAATGTAGCCATAACAATACACATCTACCTGCCTTAGGTCTTCCCTCAGATTTGGTAGGTAGTGTAACCATAGCAGAAATCGAAATATTATTATTATTATTATTATTAACTAGGTTTAACCCGTGAAATATTTCAGT
>OZ010611.1:51805507-51823007 GCA_963932145.1 Acanthosepion lycidas
GGCATGTCTTTCAAAGAGCCAACAGTATCTGAAGACAGAAGAAAGCTTCAATGATACCGACTATTCGTTTACAAGAGTGTGAGGTGTGGAGGGGTGGAATCCCTTGATTCTGTAACACGAACAAACGAACACAAAAGAATAAAATGGTTCTTGTAGGACAAGAAAAGAAAAAACGTCGGCGGAAAACCAAAACAGTTTACCGTACAAAATACGCAAGGCTCCACACACGGAACTTACAGTCTGGATTGTGTAGCAGCAAAGCGTGAAAGAAGCATTTCAAACACACAGACAGGAGTCGTTTGAGTAAAATTTAAATACATGTGACTCTCTGGCCATTTTTTTTTATGGACTCTCGTAAGTCGACGGTGTTCAAGTCCCGGTTGAAGTCAGAAAGTCGTATTGCAGCTTCTTATACTTATTATAGCATAATAGACTTTCTAACAGGAACAGATGTGTTAATTTTCTTGTGCCAGATGAAAATAATAGTTCGTGTACACAGTTTACGTAAATAAATAACTAAAAGGTGCTGAAAAATTATCGGCCATACTTTTATCCTACAACGAAAAGGCCATACAAATACAACACAGTTACTTTACACCTAACAAAACACATTGATCAGTAAGTTACGTGTACAAGGTGAGCAGATTTTGAAACTCGTGTTTATATATATATATATATATATATATATATAAACATTGTCAGTACTGTGTATCGAGAAAAAACATATTTTAAATCAATTAATTTATAATTATTAATGCTCTGTAAATTTACATTGAGCACTATTTTGTAAAAATAAAAATATCTATGAGAACACCGGATTATATATCTTACTGTTTTTTCTTTATATATATTAGGTTGGTGCAAAAATTATGACGTAATAATGTCGTTTTTTGACGTTTTTTTTAACGTCAAAAACGACATTATTTTTGCACCAACTATATATATATATATATATTTTAACCGATTTAAAATTAAATGTTAATTTATAATATTTATGCGCAGTAAATTTACATTTTGCACTGTTTTATAAAAATATCAATAAGAACACCGGATTATATATCTTACTGTTCTTTCTTTTTACTATTATATATATATATATATATATATATTAGATAGATAGATAGATATGGCCACTCGTATTTCGAGGATAGCCGGGCGGCAAGCTAATGCTTATTGTAGATTCTCGCTCAATAACCACACAGCCAAACTGTGGTTTATACGGCAACTATGCTGAGCAAACCTTAGTTACAGTTTCTGGAAGAAAGCATTTATCTAGCATGATCAACAATCTGAACAACGCCAGCACACTCAAACCCTCGGGCATGATGACTTGTGACTTCGTGCTAGTCCACCCGATTTCACTCAGAAAGCTTGGGTTTCAGACACATCAACCGTGGTGAGATTCGAACATGAGTCTCATGGTCACCCAACGAACCTTCTAATCACACAGCCACGCGCATATATATATATATATATATATATATATATAGTTCAAAAGTTTGACGACACTCCTAGAATTAGAATGGGATGAACTTGGCAGAAGAGTGAAAAAAAAAAAATAATGAAGCTCTCAGTGTCACTGAAGAAAAAAAAATGGAATCAATTATCAAACTTATACTTTGAGAAACTTTTTCAAGAATTCTCAAAATTTTGTGCTGCGGTAATCAAAGCTAAAGGAGGATATTTTGATGAGAGCAAAATTTAATCTTGAAATGCTTTTTTTTCTTTTTGTCATAATAAACTTTCTAATAAATTCATGTCTACTTTTTTTTAACCATGTAAAATAAGTTTCTCTTATTTAAAGTACAAAACAACTATTTTTGCGGCCAATCTTTTAAAAATTACCAGGAATGGCCTCAAACTTTTGAACTGTGTTGTGTGCATATATATATATATATATATATATATATATATATATATATGACATTCGTTTTTGTGGCTATCCTCCGAGCACAAGTATAATGATCTTCTTTGCCGCAGTCAGTTGGGTTGGCGAACTAGAACAAGATACCTGCGCCATTACTTGATGTTGCACGCCAGAAGTACACTATTCCTCACAAATTGACCAACTGGATTCAATTATATGTGAAAATATATAGAAAATAGGAAAGAACTGGTTAGGTAAGTAATCCAAAGTTCTTTAGTATTTTTGTTATTATTTTTAAAAAATAGTGCTCGATAGAAAAGTAGAACATAAATATAATTATTTAAAAATATGATTCCAACACGCTACATAAGAGGTCTCATGTTTCAAAAACAAGAGCCGAAAACTTCAATATAATTATTAGAATTAAATTGAATTAATGTAAGCTCTGTTTCTCTGGGAATACAATACAATTTGGTATTCCAAAAAACATTTCGCTTGAAGATGAAACAGAGCTTACATTAATTCAATTTAATTCTAAAAATTATATTGAAGTTTTCGGCTCTTGTTTTTGAAACATGAGACCTCTTATGTAGCGTGTTGGAATCATATTTTTAAATAAATAATTACACACATTATATATATATGAGAAAGAGAGTATATAGATTAATGTTGACTTACTTATCTTCTGTTTTGCAGAAACGCCATTTCTGCTCGTCCGGCTTAGATAAATATATTGAATTCATTATCAGATGTAACACCTGTTATTTGTTATTTATGTTTTATTAATTACTAATACATTAATCAATTCAATAGGTTTATGCTACCATGTCGAGCGGAATGCTGTCTATCGCATTATATTTTATATTCTAGTCATATATCTTTTATATTATGGTCTATTCTATTGTAATATATATATATATATATATCCAAACGTTTTTTTTTTTTATTAAAAGAGGTATTTGAACGTTTGAAATAATAAAAATGTCGCATTAAAAATAGATGCATATATATATATATATATATATATATATATATGTGTGTGTGTGTTTGTAATTTGGTCCTTTGTTTGAGTTTAGTATGTTAGTTGTACATAACAAGAACTTGAGTGTGCGTGGTTTTCAGACATTTTGCAAGTTCTACTATTTAACCCATTGCTGGGGAAGAAGAGATGGATTCATACCGTTCCCAAAGGTATAATCGACTGAGATCTGAACTCGGCATTCTCGAGATGCTATCCATTACGAGGTCTCCGGCCTACCTGAACACCCCCATCCCACCAAAAGTTTAAAGAGTGCTAATCTCCTGCATTTATATCTCTCAGGAACTGGCTACCTGTAAATTCTAGATTCGCCACCTGATGAGTCCGGTGAATTCCAAGACAACCCGTATTTTCACTGACCGATTCCGTGGAAACAAGACAACCAGTTCCACTTAAAGACAATTTTTATATCAGGAACTGGTATCTATTGTTTTGTTTTTTCTTTCAACCAACATTCCACATCATCTTTAGTATAACTAAGTTTGGGCTGTTGTAGCTTCCGGCCTTCTTTATGTGTCTGTCGACCCGATCCAGAGAATTTATTGGCATTTAATTGGAAAGAGAGTAAAAATAATAATAATAATAATAATAACTACAAAGGACTGTGGCCTGATCCGAGAGTGTTAGTCTACATCAGGTCGAACCTGTGAAGACATGTGGAGCGAACTGGTAAGATTCTCGGCTACGAAGCGACGACAGAGACAAGATCGATTATTGGTGTCGAATAAGGTTTCCTAGCGGCTTGGATTGGAGAATCGGAGAGCCGAGTTCGAATTCCAGTCGAATCCATTACATTCACTTACGTGCTAATACCCTTGGGAAAGCTATTAACCCTCTTATTCCCCCCCAGCTATAGGTAAATAGCAGGACAGACTGGGTTCTATAGCTTTGGATAGCAACTGGTCTACCGCAGAAAGAAATGGCAACCTACCGCGAGAAAAAAAATCAGTCTCGTCACTCATGTATCGAAAGACACATGATCGCCTAAGCGTGTGTTACACATGGTACAGAACTGACTGACTGAATACAAAAAACAACGGTTGATTGATTTATTTTTTACGGTTTATCAGCTCTTTTTAAGTTATTTAAAGCCGATACATATTTCGTATTAAAAGAATAATTCATTTTTCTTTGTTGCCATTTTAAAGAGTTCAGCTCGAAATCCAGGTCATCTGAAGAGGGGCCAGAGCGTACAACGTCTGAAACGTCGTGAATATGTCAATAAAAATGAGAAAAAACAGTCCGAACGATGTAAATAATTACAATACCGAATCTCAGAAATATAGACAGAAATTTTCTTTTCTGAGTGAATATGGCATTAACTTTTTCTTCATAATGACAATGGTTTTCCAGATAGACGTACTACTACCTAACCCATAGTCGGAGGGAAGTGAACCTAAAAAGTAGACAAATAGGGGGCGAGCAGACTGCGTAACCGATACATATATTAAGTTAATACTGTTTTTCATGTATTACGTGTTTATATATTTTGTTCGGATATTTCATACTAATCATTTACTTCTATATTTTATAGAATAATGAAATCTTTGTTTTTTGGGGTTTTTTTCTGATTCTTTGAATAAATTTAAGAATCAATTACGTTTTTGTTCGAAAACTATTTGGCGTCAAGAGAATATGTTCCTTAACCATATAACTAATAAAACAAAGGACAAATAGAACACCTTTATTCGAATTGGACGCGCTAGGTCAAAGAGTGCAATACCTTCTTGCTTTCCACCCGAGCCTTTCTTTTAAAAAAAAAACAAAAAAAAAAAACATAGGCGTCATTTTTTTTTTGTTTTTATGGAGCAGTAATCTGTGACATCGAATTACGTGGATAAAACCGCTTTATTTTTTCTTGAACACAAGCAGTTAACATTATCGACATTGTTCGTTAATTTATTCAAACGTTTGTGGGAAAACCGTAAATCTTAAAATCATTGTATTTGTAACGATTTCAGAGAAATTGTCAGAAATAATTCACCTTGCAAATATATAACTAGAAAAATAGACACTGAGGACAAAAGCGAACGGAATCTGCAAACCACTTGGTGTTGACCTAAGTGTCCACTTTTTTATTTGCATATACTCTATCCCTGATGGTGAGCACGTTATTGAGTACATAAGTCTGTTAAGAAATGAGGCTTTAAAAAAATTACTGCCGTTGGATTCCAGCAAGGTGTATTTTTATTTAAAATATTTTATTTCTTGTTTGTAAACACAACATTTCGATCAAATCTAGCAGAAAAAAAATAGTCACATCGAAATATATACATGTATCTTTCACTGGCATATGCTGTAGCTGGAAAAAACCATTCTTACAATAAGTGTCGGTTTTAAATAACACACAAAGGGTTGATAAGCGGTAAAAAAAAGAACAAATAACAACGAAAACATATAAAAATAAAAAATAAAAACATAAAAGGAAAAAAATCAATAACCAAAAAAACATCAGAAACAAAAAAGCTTAAAAACTTTACCCCCAAAATAACAAAAAAATGACCAAAAACTCCCAAAATAGTAAAAAAAAACACCCAAAATACTAAAAAAAAAACTCCCAAAATACTAAAAAAAAAACTCCCAAAATACTAAAAAAAACTCCCAAAATACCAAAATCACCCAAGATACAAAAAACACTCTAAAATACAAAAAAATACAAAAAAGCCATAATACCAAAAGAACCTCCGAAATACTAAAAAGGCAAATACCAAAAATACCTCAAAATACCAAAAATACCGCAAAATACAAAAATAAATAAAACAAACAAACAATAACAAAAACAAAAACAAAGCTCAAAAATCTCCATCAGGCTATTCAGCTTAAACTGATAACCGGGTCTAGTACCTACCTAACCTTAGCTCAGTATGACACAAGGCTACGATACTAGGGCTCTCTGATCATGAACGGAAACTTTAGTATTTGCATTCACCTATTTAACAAATGGCATTCTTTCCGACTCAAAAGAAAAATGATCTAAAATTTTAGCTTATGATATGTGTACATGGCCGGTATTTCAGAATGGACGAGATTGTCTCCCTTAATAATCGGCATATGAGGTCTTTTTTATTAATCTTGGTTGAAACACCGATTTCACTGCGAAAGTAAATCCCTGACTATCTCAGCAAACGATAACAGATCCTAAATTATTTATCTGATCAAAACGTAATTAAAACTGAGATGGCTGAAAAGCAAATTGGAGTCAATGAAATGTAGAATGATTCTGGTGACTAAATCATCAAATTGAATCGTACTACAAAATCAGCATTAGAAAATTTGGCTTTTACTAAATACACTTCCAGCGGGAATTGTGCAGGAACCTCACTAACTCGGTAGGTCTGATAAGACGCTTAAAAAGTAAAAAGCAACAGATTGCGCGGCATTTATTTCGATTAACCACTTTACATAAAACGATAACTTATGTAAATATAAAAACGGTTTTTGTTTGCAATAGCGACAGACGGCTATAAAAAGGCACTGTTGACGAGTAATTTGTTCAAATAATGCACTGACTAAGGTATACGTCATGGGGAAATTATTTTAAGTAAAATGATGCACTAAAATAAGTAACCAAGTAATCGTTTTAAGTTTTAAAAGTCGGTACCAAAATAAAACGAAGAGAAAAAAGAAAAACTAATTTTTATACAGTGTCTTCTGGCATTTATTTGTATCAGTCAAGATTGGCACAATGTGAAACGTCCAAACATAAATAATGCCCACACGACACACACATTATATATATATATATATATATATATATATATATATATACACACACACAATCTAGAATAATCATACACTTACACACACAAATTATACGCACGAATGTTACTTGAAATTAAACACAAAAATAAAAATATTAGAAAAAATATCAACATTTTATTCCCTGCTGAAGCTTTAATAGAAGAGAAACATGATAAAATTATAAACGTTTTCTTTCACAGACACACACACACATATATATATATATATATATATATATATATATATATATATATCATATCTTCATTAAAGCATGTTTGAATAAATTATCTGGACATACTATGTCCATTTTTATTCTTAATGCTGAGATTAAATTTATTAAGAGAGGAGCCGTAATTTTTTTTTCTTTTCATTTTCCCAAGTACTTTCAAACTTATCTTCAGGAATGAATTGCTAAGACAAAAAATTAATGTAACTGATAGTTGTTACTTTTTTGTAAACACGCATGAACGCGCTCTGTTATAATTATTTAAAAAATACTGTTGAAGCTATACCGTGTTTACATGTTTTTGATCTAAGGGAGGTAACTTAATTTGTATGATTATAATTAATTCAATTGTTGTTTTTTTTCAAAACATTGCTATTGTAAATATTTTAAAACAGTTTCTATACTCATAACTAACCTTATATAGTGTTGGTTGTTTGCTCCTTATATAGGCGACTTCGGGAATTTCAAAGTTGGATTTTTTTGTTTTCATGGCGTATTGTGGAGGTAGACAAGAATGCACTATATATGAACATATATCAACATCAAGAAATCGATAATAGAATTCAAGAGGATCACAATAAAAATGGACATAGTATATCCAGATTATTCAACTAAACATGCAGGATAACAGACAGTGAATGTCTATTACGTATTATGTGTTCTAATGTTTGAAAGTTTGCTTTCATTTAATAAGGACAGAAATTGTCCAACATTTGGATATTTATTTTTCCTAAGTCGTGATGCAGACATGAAACAGATATCCACCGTCAAAGATGATATTTTTTTATTTTAACATTTGATATGCGATGATAACGGTCGCAGAATAGCAGACGCAGATCGTAAGTTCAAGATGCAGTTCAATGACGTCATACTACGCAACAGACGGAAGTATTACAACAGAATCAATATCTAGATGCAATTTAATTTGTTGTGACTAGTTTGAAATGTTATTTTGTTGAGTGGGTATTGCTTCGTTTTAATGTAGATATATTTGTGCTTAATCTGCACCTATTTATATATAAACATTAAGAAGATCGGCACAAGTACAGGTTTGTAAAGATGCTGGTGATGATGAGAAGAGAGACAATATGGCAAGCACATAATTTGAAGACAGAAAGAGAATCAAGTTTTCCTTTTATTTGACGGAGAACCAAAGCCCGGATCGAACCTCTGCTCGAATTCATTAGAATATCCATTTTCGTGGCTATCCAATCAGAACAGAACGGGCTGGAGTTGCCAAGCGGTTATCGAAGGGGGAAGAGGGGGAAAGAGAGAGGAGCGGTGAGAGTTGGGGACGACTGCCTGTTGCAAATATCATCGAACTTTGTTGTCCTAATTGATGCCAATTTTTTTTTTTAGTTACCAGCTGGCTAGACAAATTGATTATGAACGAAACTGATCGACATGATAACAGACTAAAGAATCTGAAATCAATCAAAAGTTTGCAGGACATGTGTAAAATTGTATCGGATAATCATATATCTCCAAATGTAATGATAACGAAAACAATATAAATTCTAACGTTTACAGCATTAATTTAAAAGAAGGCTTAATACCATGAGTAGAGCAATAATTATTTATAATGATTTTTACATAAGGACAAAAACAAATTGACCACTACAAAAAAGCATTCTTGTTTCGATGATGCTGCATCTCGACTGGTGAGAACCAAAAATGGTTAGATAACCATTCTTGGTTATCATCAGTCGAGATGCAGCCGCATCGAAACAAGAATGCGTCTTTGTATTTTGTCATTATGTAAAAATTATAATAAATAATTATTGCTCTACTTTATATATATATATATATATATAAAGTAGAGCAATAATTATGTATTTATAATTATTGCTCTACTCATGGTATTAAGCCTTCTTTTTAAATTAATGCTGTGAACGTTAGAATTTATAATTGTTTTCGTACTCATTATATTTGGATATATATATATATATATATATATATATATTATTCAGTAGGTGTTTAAGAATTGTTGGCTCAAATCTTATATATATATATATATATGAGAGAGAGTCGTACATATATATGAGAGAGAGTCGTACATATATATGAGTACAAGAAAGACGTTGCACACTGGGACCCGATGTCTACAAGCGGTTCTCTAGCTATATTTTCGAGCTTAACCTGTCTGAAATAGTCTCAAAGCTTAATGATTTGAACATGACCCTCCCTAGAAAGACTTTCTTTGAATTCAGAATTTTCCTTCCCCTAGACTGGCCGCAACTCTTGACAAGACAACCCTGTCTGCTTTGCTAATTAACACAGCTGGATGAAGACGAACCGCTACCTTTTACAAGGACATTATCGCGAAGTGAAAAATAAATCGAATGACCCGAAATTTGAACTCGGCTCGTCGAGTTCAAATTTCGGTGCCGAAATCAGAATTTCTGCGCGTTTTATTTGCGTAATATGTTGAATAACAAAGAGTTAGATGCCAACTTACCGCGGTTAATGTACATTACCAATAAAGCAAAATTCTCTATTGATTTTCAAAGCAAGCAATCACCTACCACTTGGGAAATTGACGCATCACAATCAGACTATTATTTTCATTTTTCCTTCGAACATTTATTCTTCTTTACGAAGCTATGCTTAGTAAATATCACCATCAAAGACACACACACACAAATTTATCCACATGGAGTCAAACGGACACACAGACACGGGCTATTATCGAATGTTTAAAAGAAAACTCGCTTCGGAAGCAAGTTTGATAGTGTGTGTGTTCAAACTTCAAGGAATCCTTGCGTCGGAGTAAACTAAGTTGTATAGCTAGATACTATCTCCAGATTGATAGTCAGATACACGGAGGAAGTTACCCTCGGTCAGCTTTCAACCAACATTAAAAAGAACCGTATCATTGTAGAATAGACACCCGCGAGGATGCTTCCCTGAAAACTCTACAGACTTAACCTTTTCAAGTCAACTGTACTCTCTCTTCCTTATCCTCACTTCCTGCTACATTTCCCTTTACATTCATATCACACCTGTCAGTTATAACTTTTAAACGTTAATCCTCTACCTTCAGTGGTTCTCGAGCCTGGCACAAAGTGGTAAACAAGTACAAACTATATATGAATATAATATAGCACACATTGCTATATATATATATATATAAGAGAGACAGAGAGAGATATGTAGGGATGGGAAGAGGACAGAGTCGAAGATGGAGGGGACAGAGGGGGAACGACAGAGAGAAAGGGGACGGAGAGAGAAAGGGGACGGAGGGAGAACGACAGAGAGAGAGAGAGGGTGGAGTGGGAACAACGGAGAAAGAGAGAGAGGGTGGAGTGGCATCGACAGAGAGAGAGAGAGGGTGGAGTGGCATCGACAGAGAGAGAGAGAGGGTGGAGTGGCATCGACAGAGAGAGAGAGAGGGTGGAGTGGCATCGACAGAGAGAGAGAGAGGGTGGAGTGGCATCGACAGAGAGAGAGAGAGAGGGTGGAGTGGCATCGACAGAGAGAGAGAGAGAGGGTGGAGTGGGAACGACAGAAAGAGAGAGAGAGGGTGGAGTGGGAACGACAGAAAGAGAGAGAGAGGGTGGAGTGGGAACGACAGAAAGAGAGAGAGAGGGTGGAGTGGGAACGACAGAAAGAGAGAGAGGGTGGAGTGGGAACGACAGAAAGAGAGCGTAGAAAAGGAAAATGAAGAGCGAAGAAAGAAAGAAATGGAAATAAAGTTAAAATTAACTTAAATTTATTTAGGAAGATGGATGTCCGGACAACCATCTTCCTGGCTAAGGTCACGGTTAGCGAATCTGAAAGAGAAATATGCGAGCCGCGTTCGAATTCCGGCCGAATGCGTATATTCACTTACGCATAAAAAATTATTATTCGGGAATGTACAACATCGCTGATTGGACCCCTTGCCTTGCCTTCTGCCCGAAAAAAAAGGTGGGCTACATCAGTCTAACTTGCCAGTCATGCCACTGCTTCTATGAGTGTTCGCTTACGGAGTTCCTCTTGGAAGCAGTGGAGAAAAAAAATAACTCCAAGTTCATTCCGAGCCAACAAATCGGAGAGGCTGGCCCTGCCCAGCGACGAAAGGAGAGAAAAGCGATGTTCTCTGCAACTGACACACCCGCAGACCAACGGCGTGGTTATTTTTAGCCCGAACACACAAACACATGCAGAAAGAGAAAAATGTCAGATGCCGAGGAAAAATGCGGCACGGACACACAGACAACATGTATAACAGAACCATCTGCTTTATGAAAGCTTTTGTCTTAGAATATTACTTGCCCATTTCAATTATACATGCAAATTCGATAGATAGATAGATAGATAGAAACAATCAATCTGTTCATAACTATCTGATAGATATGGGTGGGTGGGCGGATATAGAGATAGATATGGGTGGGTGGGTGGTCGGATATAGAGATAGATATGGGTGGGTGGGTGGTCGGATATAGAGATAGATATGGGTGGGTGGGTGGTCGGATATAGAGATAGATATGGGTGGGTGGGTGGTCGGATATAGAGATAGATATGGGTGGGTGGGTGGTCGGATATAGAGATAGATATGGGTGGGTGGTCGGATATAGAGATAGATATGGGTGGGTGGTCGGATATAGAGATAGATATGGGTGGGTGGTCGGATATAGAGATAGATATGGGTGGGTGGGCGGATATAGAGATAGATATGGGTGGGTGGGCGGATATAGAGATAGATATGGGTGGGTGGGCGGATATAGAGATAGATATGGGTGGGTGGTCGGATATAGAGATAGATATGGGTGGGTGGGTGGTCGGATATAGAGATAGATATGGGTGGGTGGTCGGATATAGAGATAGATATGGGTGGGTGGGCGGATATAGAGATAGATATGGGTGGGTGGGCGGATATAGAGATAGATATGGGTGGGTGGGCGGATATAGAGATAGATATGGGTAGGTGGGCGAATAGAGAGATAGATATGGATGGGCGAATAGAGAGATAGATATGGATGGATAGATAAATGTGTGTGTGTGTATGATTCATGTGATTAAAAGTTTGTCACTTAGCTGATTGATGTTATTTTCAGCATGCCGCCCTCGGTGCTTCGTAGGCAAACCTGTCCGTCTACTCTTCAGGGGATATCGGCAATTTATTGCATATAGTTTTTTCATTTTTTTTTTTTTTTTTTTTTTTTTTTTTTCCCACATACATTTAAATTGTTGTAAGTTGTTTTTTTTCTGTCTTTTTTACTCTGGGTTTCACTGTCTGTAAATTTACAATCAACTCTTGTGAAGATCAGAGGTAATCTATTTAAAACTCAGAGATGAATGAACAATTAATTAGTTTTATTACAATTAATGCCTCAGTTCTTGATGTAGAACGCCGTTATTACAAGGATTTTTTTTAAATAATTTCAAGCAATGTCGATAATGCCAATAAGACACAAGGGGTTACTGGAAATGAAAGAGAATGAGAAGACTTTAGTGAGGAGAAAGGACAATAAAAGAACAGGTTTTAGGAAGACAGAAGATGGCGATAATGTGACTAAGATTGAAAGAGAATGAGAAGACTTTACTGAGGAGATTCTCACTCCTTACCATCACGTTAGGATAAAAAAGGCAATTTAACGGATGTCAGAATTCATTGAAAAATACATCCCTACCAAAACGTAACTATTAGGTTGGTGCAAAAATAATGCCGTTTTTTGACGTGTTTTTTAACGTCAAAAAACGGCATTATTTTTGCACCAACCTGATACAACAAAATACAGCGATAATGAACACGCAACCACCGCTTGTCTGGATGAATGGATTTCTCTGTATCCTTGTAAACGTGAATTGTGAATTATGAATTTTTGCAGTGCCTTTAAAACCCAGTAATTCTAAAAATAAGTTACTCCAAAATTGTGGATGAAATGGAACTAATGTCTTTAATTTAATTACGAAATTAAATTCGAAGCTTTTAGCTTCCATTTTTGAAACATGGTTAGAACTATGTAGCGAAATTACATTTTAAATCAGTTAATTTATTATATATATATATATATATATATATATATATATATATATCTCGAGAGAGATCTTATCGATCGATTTTTATCTATTTTTAACCGACCTTCAAGTAAGATATAGATTTATATTTAATAATGATAGATGGATGGATATATATATTAACAATGAATAAGATATTAATATAGATTGATGGGTTGATAAGAGTTTGTTTAGCGGCATATCAACTCCTTATTGGTCATTTAATGCCAAAATTTTATTTTCTTGGAAGCATTTTTTTCTCCAAAAATGTATTGCTGGTATTTTTACTATAAAATTCTATCTTTATACTTCCATAGTCTTTTGACCCCAGTTTAGGGGTTACCTATTTGCCCATAGCTGTGACCTCAACTCGCTGATACCACCCTGCTTAGTATGGACCTGGGAACAGCAGCAATTACGTGGTAGTTTCACGTTCTTCAAGACCTTCCGTTCAGAGGTCTTGCGGCCGGATGCAACGACATCATGCCCAGGACGAAAAGGTTGATATTCAGGCATATAATGTGCGTCTGTGATTTACTTTTGGATATTTACGAAAGACCAAATGAAGTAAAATCCTCAAATTGAGTATGAAAGCCAAAAAAAAAAACAAAAAAAAGTTTTTTTTTTTTTTCTCAAAAAATTTCGGCGGTTTTTATACGCGAGTTTTTCTTTAACGTTTAATTCAAGTTGAATTGTTCCAGGCACGCAGGTATAAAATATCATGCTTACATCTATTAGGTTGGTGCAAAAATAATGTCGTTTCTTGACGTAAAAAAGACAAAAAACGACATTATTTTTGCACCAACCTAATAATTGCTTACTCTAACCTTAAAAGTGAACACTTTCTACCCTCACATCTGATTTATGTATGACAAACGCGCATATATTAGGTTGGTGCAAAAATAATGTCGGTTTCTCACATAGTAACATGAGTGAGAAAACGACATTATTTTTGCACCAACTTAATAAAATACGCAAAAACAAATATTTAATGTATTACCATACTCTGCATAAATATATAACACTATCGATTACACTAACAGAAGAAGAGGCATTACATTTCCGATATATGCAGACTATATTTATCAGTTCATAATTAACTAACTTTATAATTTAGCGCTGTCATCATAATTCATGTACTAAACATTTAAAATATATCCCAATTGTTGATCTATTATACATCTACATACATATGTTTGTGTGTAAAAAATACACATATAAAAATATGCATATTAAAATCATATATATAATTGAGAGAGAGAGAGAGTGTGTGTGCGTGTGTGTGTATTAACAGGCCTTGGATTTTATTTGAAAGATACTCCTTTTCCAAGCTGATATACAAGTCAAGAGAGAAATGAAAAAAAAAGGAGAGAAATGAAAAAAAAAGGAGAGAAATGAAAAAAAAAGGAGAGAAATGAAAAAAAAGGAGAGAAATGAAAAAAAAAGGAGAGAAATGAAAAAAAAAGGAGAGAAATGAAAAAAAAAGGAGAGAAATGAAAAAAAAGGAGAGAAATGAAAAAAAAGGAGAGAAATGAAAAAAAAGGAGAGAAATGGAAAAGTAGAGAAAGGAAAAGAAAGGGAGGAAAAAACAAGGGATGAAGGAAAAACAAGGGATGAAGGAAAAAAGGGATGAAGAAAAAAACAAAAGATGAAGAAAAACAAAAGATGAAGAAAATAAAGGGGTGAAGAAAAAACAAGGGATGAAGAAAAAACAAGGGATGAAGGAAAAACAAAGGATGAAGGAAAAACAAAGGATGATGGAAAAACAAAGGATGATGGAAAAACAAAGGATGATGGAAAAACAAAGGGATGAAGAAAAAAAACAAGGGATGAAGAAAAAAAACAAGGAATGAAGAAAAAGAATGATCCTCCATATGGCTTTCGGAGCTCATGCCTTTAATTGATTGGATATTTTAATATATACATGTTTTGTTGTTGTTTTTTTCTTTGTGAAGATGCTGATGTACATGAGCGGGAGTAGTAGAAAAGCATTATCGAAAGAGGTCGAGAGGTTTCTTTTTATTTTAGCTTTGAAGGACGAGGCAGAAAAGGTGACTTGGGAGTCTCCATCAGATACTTAGAAACACTAACAATCGAAAACCGGCTTGGTCACCCGACCAGAGGTTATTTCTAATTAGGTCCCACCTTTGAGTTTAGGCGTTTTTTTTTTTTTAACCAAATCCTTTCGCCATATCGTGCAGATTTACCTGTGATGCATGTGTGTGATATACGCTTATCAGACTGAGTGCCATGAGGGTGGGGAAGGGTATATTGGGTGACATATTTGTACCCTAGCGTCACTTCGTTGGTATGATGTTCTCTCGGTCAATAACAGCAACAATAATAACGTTAGTTACACTTTTTAGTGCAACGGTGGAATCGATGATCCTAGTTCGAATCTCTACCTAGGCGGTTATGTTAACCTTCGGTTACGTTAAATGTTTTGGTCCATAAAAACGTCTCTTCTCCCCAACCAGCTATGGGTTAAATAGCAGGGTAGACTAGCCATTCTTAGATTTAGTGGCAACCAGTCAAGGCCTACTCTACATTTCCATCAACAGATAAAGCAACAGGAAATCATTTCACTACCTTTCCCAATTCATGGTAATTCACATATAATAAAGAAAAGGTATCTGTGGAGGGCCGTAATTGCCTACTTCGGAAAGGATATGACATATAAATATTTACAGTTAGAATTATTCATGTTAATTTAAAAAAAAAAACTTAGTTTCGCACAAGGTCATGAATGTTGAGCACCCAGAAGAGCTCTTATTAGCTTTGCTAATAAACTGAATTATAAGATCATTTTTAGTCACATCACGCGATAATCTTTTTCGCAGTCATAACATTTGAACTCCTTTCGTTTTCTATATCTAGGGATAATTCGTCTATAAACAGAGCAATCTAATCCGTAGATTGAATAAAGGGTTAATTGTGAAATTCCCTGAAGGTTACGTGGATCAACAAGCACCTGATGAAGACCGGAGGGTACCACAGTCGAAACGCGGTGATATAATCAAAGATGACACTAGACTCTGTGAAATTAACATAAATAATGGCAACTCTTCATCCCAGAAATAATAATTACGATCAATGTTTCTTTATTCTTCTGTTCTCGAGTTAAAAAGAAAAAGTATTTACATTATTTATATGACGAGTATTATCGTCACTTTTGTTGCTATTACAATATGTAGTATTGGTTAGTTAAGAAAAGAATAAGGTGAGGTGTCCAAAGAGATGAACAACGGAACGAGAAAAATCCACTGAACAAAGAGCTCGGTTCGAAATTCCATGAAGAAAGTTATGGAAACAGGAAAACAACTTAAGTAGTAAGAAGGGCACAAAGGTTGAAACGTTGTGATAATGAAAAAGATGAGGATAACAGTCCGCGTTTAAATAAAGTAGCAAACAAAATACAAACAACAACAAACAACAAATAGCAACAAAAAAACAAATAGCAACAAAAAAACAACAGCAACAACAAAAAACAACAGACAAAAGACAACAAAAAGACAAAATAACAAAATACAAAACACAATGCAAAAGACAAATTACAAAAAATGTAAAAAAAAGACAAAATACAAAAAAAAGACAAAATACATAAAAAAAAGACAAAATACATAAAAAAAGACAAAATACATAAAAAAAGACAAAATACATAAAAAAAAGACAAAATACATAAAAAAAAGACAAAATACATAAAAAAAAGACAAAATACATAAAAAAAAGACAAAATACATAAAAAAGACAAAATACATAAAAAAAAGACAAAATACATAAAAAAAAGACAAAATACAAAAAAAAAAAAAACGCTCACAAAAAAAAAAAAAAAAAAAAAAAAAAAAAAATTTAAATTAAAAAAAAGTGTCAGCTGTCTGTGAAAAGTTCTTTTTAGGCTCCACACTGTTCAAAATCCAAAAACGGCCCACTGGAACCTACATTGAAACTCTCTAGATAAAAGCCAAAAATGAGGAAAGAGTAAACGTTGCGAGACATACAATGTTTAGTATCTCAAACGATATTTTTAAAATGAACGACAAGAAGATGTCAAAAAAGCAAGAGATCAACTGTGGAGAAGTTTCAGAGTATTGAAAGACACCAGTTTACGGACACACATTAAACGAATTTCAGATTTTCATTTTCATTTGTTCTTTTTCTAGTTGTGTCTCTTCAGGGCGTTGGCGATAATGGCTCACTACAATCTCATGTCCTTTGTTGCTCTTAGTAAATTTTGTCTTGTTTGCTAGCTTTCCTAAACCATAGTCTAACTAGAGAATTTTTACTATTCCTCCTGGACCCTCTTCTGCCAAGCATTTACGCGTGATCGTTAGGTAGGTTATGCACTGTTTTCATCTGTTCCTGTCAAATTTTCTGTTGTGGGCTTGTAAGAGTCAGAAATAAAGACACAAAGAGAGGAATTGAGTTAAACAAATATATTAACAGAAACAGTAAGACAAACATATACAAACGAGAGTGTTACAGCAAGAATGTTCGGTCCGACTGTCAGAGCTGACTGCTGGAAAGTTCCCTCTCCAAAAGGCAGTACCTGCTCCTACTTACAGCTTGGAGATTCTATGCGTGCGCGGGTAAATTACCATAACATTTTCTAAGCCCTCTTACCTCATTATATTCCCAAGAACGTTCT
>OZ010611.1:51828007-51868007 GCA_963932145.1 Acanthosepion lycidas
CTTTTGGAAAGTGCCATAACACGTGAGGGTCGTCGATAACTGTGTTGAACGAAGTCACAAGTCATCGTGACCGAGGGTTTGAGCGTGCTGGCCTTGTTAAGATTGTTGATCACGCTAGATAACACGCTCTCTCCCAGAAACTGTAACTAAGGTCTGCTCAGCATAATTGCAGCATAAACTACAGGTGGGCTCTTTGGGTGTTGAATAAACACCAATGTGCCTGAGACAGCGTCTGCAATAGGGATAGTAGACGAGTGGCCAGCTATTATTATAGAATTAACAACAAGATGAATAAATGTCCATTTTTTTTTTATATGCACATACATACATACTTATATATATATATATAAGGTTGGTGCAAAAATAATGACGCAATAATGTCGTTTTTTTTACGTATTTTTAACATAAAAAACGACATTATTACGTCATTATTTTTGCACCAACCTTATATATATATATATATATATATATATATATATATATATATATATATATATATAAAAATAAATATAAATAAAGCCTTGTTCTCTCATTAGTGCATTTATTAATTCCTGGTAATATATTTCATCATTTTCCATGCATTTCTACAAAATAAATAAATAAGAATAAATAATAATAAACAATTTAAAAAATAAACTACTTCTGTAACAAATCATAATAGGTATATTCGTATACACTATTTTGGAAAATTAATGACAAAGTAGAAAAAAAAAATGTCCGTGTGTCGCATTTCGTCATTTACAACTTCATCGTACTAAAGTGATGTTTACCTATAATGTAACTACACATGCGCGTGAAGGAGTGGAGACACTGGACTTGTAAACTTTTAAATTTATTTATTTTTCTTTATATAGGTGTGTTTGGATATGTAGTCTAGACAATTTAGTATCTTTATGTTTATATTGCATTGTTATTAAGTATTCCACGTTGCGATAATAGAAAATCTGCCAACAAAAGAGAAAAGTTACGTAAAACTGAACGCAAATTTATTGCAGACGATCTAGCGATTAAAGCACTTTCTATACACTTTCGTCTACTTTTATATTTTTTTACTTTGTCATTTTTTCTCCAATATCGTTTTCTCCCATATACAATAGTATTTTTTTTCAGTAACATTCATGTTAATTTTAAAAATTTTAAGTGCATTTCTACGGTAAAAGAAGAACAAAAATCAACGTATTTCCCACACATTATTTCTAATTTATATATTTAAACGGTATTTTAAATGAATACTCATATTTGAGTAGATACTTTATTTATATTTGTTTATTTACAGATATCGGCCTGAATATTTAAGAACTCTTATAAAAATATGCGCCCTCCGGCAGGATTCGAACCTGCGTCCCTTGGAGGAATCCATCATTTGATCTGACATGGCTTAGGACCGACTAGGCCACTTAGGTCCTCCTGATAAAAAAAAAAAAAAAAAAAAAGAAGCCAAGTTAGTATAAGACATTTCAGATTTGATGACGGTTTAAACAAATAAATTAGAAATATGCCTGATTTAATCCATTTCCTCTCTCTCTCTCTCTATATATATATATATATATACATATAAAAGATCTAATGACGGTTTTCCTTAGGGGATGCAGGTTCGAATCCTGCCTTTCATTTTTTTTTTTTTTATGAGATTTCTCGAATATTCAAGTCGATATCTGTAAATAAACAAATATAAATAGAGCATCTACTCAAATATCAGTATCTATTTAAAATAACGTTTAAACAAATTATATATATATATATATATATATATATATATATATATATATATATATATATATATATCAGTGGTTCCCAACTTTTGTGGGCAAGACACCACCTAAGCATCTCTAAAATCCTGAAGTTCCCCCACCTGTGACATATAATTCTTATTATTCAAAAAACGAACTCTCAGTTACGTGGAGGGCGCCTAAAAGACCCATTAACTCCCTTAAGAACTTGAGACTGTATATATGCAATAGTATTAGAATTTTACAATATATATATATATATTACATACTACACAAATATCTTTATGTATGCAGACTGAATATGCATCATTATATATATATATATATATATTATATATATATAAACTCCAAACATTCATACTCACTCAAAATCCACTGTTAATAACCCATTCTTGCTTATTCCCCGCCCCAATAAAATCAAATTGACCCTTTCCCCATGGGGCGATTGCTTCATGTTGGGAACGACGCGACAGAGAGACAGACAGTGCGACAGAGAGACAGACAGAGCGACAGACAGAGAGATAGATTCACGAAACTCTGAATTCGTTTGCAAGTTAAAACCTTTGAACATGTTCTTAATTTGTAGACTAACGGATTGCTATATCTCTTATATTTAGAGGATCCGTGCTTAAGCGAATGTCTGTGATTTTTTTTTGTATTTTTTTTTTTTTCTAAGACAGCGCATTTTCGTCTCGTTGGCGTGGATTTTTCGACGAAGACTTTTGATAAAGGGGAGTCTGTCCCTAAAGACTGGACGGTAGAGAAAAACATCGTCGTTTTATTTTCTTTAAAATAAAAGAAACGCCAACTCAGACACCACTTAATATAACTTAGTGTATAGTAGTAATAATAAATAACGCAGGACGATGGATACTAAATGCGTAGTATAACAATCTCGCAGTCCTGTTCTTAGTATTAATTCTTGACTACTTCGCATTTGAAATTTCAAATTTTAAGCAACTTTTCCAAAAATTATGTTCAAGCAATAAACGCAGAAGTAGCAGTAAGGTCAGTGGGTAATGATAAAAGCAGGCAACATCTTGCCTGTCTTCTAAGCACAAAAATGTAATTTAAAAAAAAAAAAAAAAGTACTCGTGTATAAGTCGACTTTATGTGTACTGAATATTTTTGCATGAATTTTAAACCCTCCAGAAAAAAAAATCATGTGTATAGCATAACCGTTTACCGAAAATGTATGATTTTTTTTTAATCTCCTTCAAAACAAATTACCTGTCGAGACTTCTATTTTTGAAGTAAAAACTGATCATAAAAAAATCGACCTATACTCGAGTATATACGATATAAAAAACATAATTGTGTCATTTTTCTTCCTTCATTTTGTAATCATTATTTTAAAATGTTTGTTGAATTTACAAAAATAAATAAATAAAAATCCTACCCGTGATAACACATCCAGCGCAGGGAACAAAATTTATTCCGCTGATTGTAAAAACGCTTCTTCTGCATAATAAAAGATTAAAAAAAAAAAATGAATATCTGGTGGGATGTAATGCCTTGGATCAGAATTTCAAGATACTTTTATGTAGTTATCGGCGACGCAACATGATCTTCCATTTTTACTAACGAAATATACTGATATTAGGACATTACTCGACGCAAATAAGCAAAGACCTTATTAGCAAATAGGGGAGATCAGTCTACTAATATATAGGGATTTCTCTCTTGTTTCGTTAGTTTTAATTATTAAGAAAATCTTTCTTGCATACGACAAAGTAATGAAAGAAAGCCTAATAGACAAATGCTGAAAATTTAACCAATACAAACGCAAAAATATTTTAAACCTACCGTCATACGGTAAAATAATACGTTATACTTTTCTATATTTCTTATGGAAAGTTTCGATGTGTAATTAAAAATTACAAAACTGAGTCAGCATTTCATAAGCATCGACCATTATTATTAGGTTGGTGCAAAAATATTTTCGTTTTCTAACATATGTTACTATGTGAGAAAACGAAATTATTTTTGCACCAACCTAATATATACATTTTTATAAAACATTCATTTCACACATATATATATATATATATATATATATATATATATATTATATGCGCGGTACTTATTAGAAAGCGCTCAATATCAGAGATAGAGCTAACATATTTGGTTGGATTGATGTGAGTTTGTGACCCTGGGTTTCACGCTTTTGCGATCGTCAGAAAAACTGATTAATTTTTTTTTAAATTTTGGATTTTACATAAATCCAAAACTTCAAAAAAAATTAATCTGTTTGACGATTGCTAAAAAGTGAAATCCAGTGTCACAAACTCACATTATATATATATATATATATATATATATATATATATATATATATATATATTAGTAGTAGTGAGACCAGATTGCTGATACATCATTTTTTATTCCTTTTCTTTTGTATTAGTTTTATCTGGATATTTTAGTTTTAAAAAGTAGAATTATCTTTCTTTTTTTTTTTTCATTCCCAAATATGTGGGAGGGCAAAAGCCTGATTAAGGGCCCGGGGCACTCTCGCTATCTTATCAACATTTGCTTTGTTTCTATCTACTTTTATATACGTTACAAATTAAACTAAGCACAACTAAATACTAAAGGATGACAAATTTTCCCCGCGTATTTTTTTCTTGTTTTTTTTTTCTTTGAATTTCGTGAATTTGTCATACTAAAGTTCTCTCGAAAAAATATTATATAAAATTCATTATTTTTTTTATCTATAATGTTGAATGTGTTAAAATTATTCGACTCTTTAACAAAAAAGTTGATGTTAAAAATTACTACAAAACATTAATTTAAAACGGGATGATCTATTATGACATGTCTCTAATTTGTATTTAGATACATTGGATGTATTTTCAATTTTTGCAGTTGAATTATTCACCTATATTGAATATGATACATTATGGTACATAATTAGGTTACAATAAAATTTGAATTTTATATGAATATTACCACATGAAAATTGAGATATCATAGGTTGGGAGGGGGGCTATATCATAGATTGGGAGGGGGGGCATATAATAAATTCGCGGGTGGGGGCCCAAGACCCTGATTAAAAAAAATGTAAGCAAGACAGTTGCTTAAATGTTACCACCATTTTTGATGGTACCAAATTATACGTATACAATATTCGTTACAAATAAAGCAAAGAAAACTGACCTATTAGGTAATTCCAGTTCTTTTATATGGTAATGAATGCTCGGCAATCTCCT
The DNA here is from genome assembly GCA_963932145.1 of Acanthosepion lycidas. Classification (NCBI taxonomy): domain Eukaryota; kingdom Metazoa; phylum Mollusca; class Cephalopoda; order Sepiida; family Sepiidae; genus Acanthosepion; species Acanthosepion lycidas. The sequence continues at coordinate 51,832,947 of OZ010611.1, forward strand.
CACAGATTAAAAAGAAACTTGAAGCAAGAGAAATCTGGTTCTATAGATGCTGAAAGTACGGACCGAACATCCGACGAAGTTTTAGAGAAAACTGAAAGAAAAAGACACTTATCAGAAAACGAGAGAGTTGAAATTTCTAGAGCACGTAATGAGGACAGAAGGCTTGGAAAATTTGATACTCACAGGACAGACTAAAGGCAACAGAAACATAGGAAAACAATGCATAGCCTACCAAACGGGCTTGAATAACGGAGTAAGGTTTAAAGAAGATACCAAAAATTTTTATGAAGAGCTACAATAGACAGGAAATTTTGGAGAGCCATGATCGCCAACGTTCTGACTGATACGGCATATAAAAGAATGAGGTTTACTAAATGGATGACGGAGCAAGTCTTAGGAGAGATGATAAAATTTATCATAAATGAACAGAAAATTGTGGAGAGCCATAATCGTCAACGTCATATAGAAGATTACTTTGCTATGAGACCAGGTTGCTGATACAGTGCTTAATGATAACTATGAATAATATGTGAAGGGTCTCGATATGTAGATACAAGGTAAAATTTAATAATTTTAATTCCAAGTTTGTCGCGGGAATAAATTCAGATTTTACAAGAACGTGGAGTTTATTTCCGTTAATTAAATCGATAGCAGACGAGGAACCTTGTTGGATTCTGTTTCTTGAAGTACCCTGAAGAAACGTAATATCTAACAGATTTTTCAAGTGAATTATGCCCGGGAGAGACACACAAGCGTATGAGGTCGGGAGGAATAATTCTAATGAAGAAAGGACTAAACACTGCAAGAAAACAGAATGCATGGTTGTTAGCAAAAGCATGGAATCGAAAATGAAAATTTCAAATTGGAGATACCAAAATCAAACAAGTACAAAAATTTAAATATCTGGGAAGTGCGACACTCGAACCCAAAGATGCATTCTAAAAGCTAAGCGAAGTATTAAGAGACAGAAAAAATTTCGTATAAACAAAGAAAAGAGTACAGGACTGTTACGTGATATCGGTCCTCCTATATGGTCGTGAATTCAGTACAATCTCTTTAAAGATAAAGAGGTGACTTGGCGCAACAGAAAAGTGGTTCCACAGAAAGGATGCTGAGGGTACCTTGGACCGAACATGTGAGCAACGATGAGGTTTTAGATAAAATAGAAACAATAAGGAAACTTATACTTAACATCAGGAAGAGACAGTTGAAATTTCTACAGAAGGATGCTGAGGATACCATGGGCCGAACATGTGAGCAACGACGAGGTTTTAGAGAAAATGGAAATGAAAAGGAAACTTATACTTAGCATCAGGAAGAGACAGCACATAAGGAACGAAGGCTTGGAAAATGTGATACTCACAGGACAGATTGAGGGCAAGAGGGACAGAATATAACATACTTTTTGAGTTTAAGTAATCGATGGCGGAACAGGGTTTAGGAGAAATTGCGAAAAGGCAAAAAATTATTAAGAGCCACAAAGGACAGGAAATTGTGGAGAGCAACTTCACCTACGTCCTGAGGAAACACGATACAAAGAAAACGACGTGTGAGGGAAATTAGGCTTCTGTGTTCGAGGGCAAAGGAGACTGAATACGTGAAAATGCCGCTTGTGAATTCATTAAAAAAATAATATTCGGTTGGTGCAAAAATAATGTCGTTTTCTCACATATGAGAGAAAACTAGATTATTTTTGCACCAACCTAATAATAAGAGTGCAAATGATGAAATATCGGCAGAAAATAAACGTAGATATGTGTGTGTGTGTGTGTGTGTGTGTGTGTGTGTGTGTACACACACACACACATGGCTGCAGTTATGATCTGTAGCCTATTTATAGAGCATTATAGAGTGAAATTTTAATATCAAAATTAAAATCAGAATTTCGTATCAGTTTGCGAGCGTCTTCATTCAACTTCGTGTGTAGGTAAAACAAAGTTCACAGCTTCATAACAAATAATAGGTCTGCCTATCGTCCGGTTCACACTCCTCCCAGGCTTTTTGTACAGGGGCAGAGACTTATCCTTCATTTCCAGTTTAGGATTGAGTTTTACAGTTTCTTATAAAGTCTAATTCATCCCTATAGTTCCAACTACTGCGCTTAAAACCCTGAAATTCTATTTACTGTTTATTTACTTAATTCTTTCCTCGATAGGTATAGATAGGTTCGCTTATCGTCAGGTTCACATTCCTATCCGGTCATTTGAACAGGAGTTGAGGTTTATCCCTTGCTTCCTGTTTAGGATTAGGTTTCATCTCTTTCACTTCTAGTGGTCTTGCTGACATTATTTCTTTACTTGGAATAGTGCCTCTTATTGTGTAATCCTCTACATCGAAGGGCTCTTGGCCTTGTACAGGGAGAATAGCGTTGTTAAAAAAAATAAAAGAAAAATGTTTTTTTTTTTTTGTTTTTTTTTAAATACATAAAAAAATATTTTGAACAAATCGTGATTTTTCGAACAATCGTCCTCTTTAACTTTGTACTTTAATATTGGGGCTTAATAATTGTTTTAAAAAAATAACCAAGAAACGAACATTATACAATGAAAATTTAAGATTCTTCTTAAAACAACGTGCCAGAGGACGGACTAACAGATTTATTCGAGCATGAATCAATGTGCGAGTGCGCGCACGTGTGTATTATTGTGTGTGTGTGAAAATTGTCTCTGGGTAATATTGTTTTAATACTAAAAGCGAAGATCTTTTTTGGCGATGGAGTAGAGATCGAAATGTTAATTCCGTCACGACTAATAATGATAATAATAATAAATCTAAGTTTATACACGCGGCAAATGGATTGTATTTCAAATTAATATGACTATTATTATATATAAATATCGTCAGGATAAGCATTAAAAAAAAAAAAAAAAAAAAAAACGAAAAATGACCATTTCATATTTTACATTGTTGCCAGTCAATTCTAACGATAACCAGACGAAATCCTGGAAAATAAATGTATTTAGTATTTCTGGTTATTTCTTTTGGATTCGTGAGAATATATTCTTCGACTCACGAAAATTCAGCCGGGTTTCGATCCTAGCCAGAGGCAACTTGACGTCCATCAGCTGTGATACAGCGGAACGGCATGCCTGTGAATGACAATATTATATGTGTGTGTGTGTATATATATATGAATGTATGTGTATATATGAATGTATGTGTGTATATATATATATATATATATATATATATGTATATATACACACACACAAAATGTTTGTGTGTGTGTGCATATATATATATATATATATATATATATATATATATATATATATATATATATATATGAATGTGTGTGTGTGTGTGTATATATATATATATATATATATATACACACACACACAAACACAAACATTTTGTGTGTGTGTGTGTGTGTGTGTGTATATATATATATTTCAATAAAGCCAAAGGGAAAACTTAATTTAGCCAGCCTACGCATTTCGTCCTCTGGGGACATCAAATTAAAATAGAAAATTTTTAAAATATTTTTACTACTACCAACCACCATTGCAAGAATTTTGTTTTTGCTAAATATCCCCTTTTGTGCGCGCGCGCACACACACACACACACACACACACACACACACATTTCTTTCGTCAAATTTAGACTTTCGTTTAAAATCATATTTTTTGACCGTTTAGAAAAAAGAAGATTATCTGGAAGACAGAAAATTCAATAATTTTACTTTAAAGGAGGTAAAGAATTTTACCAACATTTTAATTATATAACCAGTTTTTTTTTTTTGTTTTTTTTTTTAGATAAAAATAGCAAAAATATGTGTAAAACACGAGAGAAACAACGAACGTGTGTTCGGAAAACTATTAAGACTCCTACTACAACAAGAGCGCAAATCAAATAAAGAGTCTCTTCATGATTCTAACAAAGCAAAAGTCACAATGAAAATACCAATAATGCCTGAATTATTATCTACCAAATAATTATGGGATGTTTCTTTCAACTTCAATCTTTTAAACCGAAACGATGATGTACTTTTCTAAAGAAGTAATGGATATTTTTAATTTATTAATCCGATAGATTTTATCACTTTAAAAGTTATTTTACATTTTTTTTTTTTTTTAGTGGATGCTCATATTTGAGAAGTCGCTCCGTTTATTTATTAAATAGTATATTTATCCACAAAAAATAACGTTTAAAGTGATGTGTGTGGTTATATATATATAAACATTATAAAGAGTATATATAAGAGAAGATTCATCATGCTTATACTTACAAAGCATTTGATTTTTATAGAAAATGGTAATTTTTTTTTATTTTTTTTAAACACAAGAAAATAATATTTTCTCTCTCTCTACATATATATATATATATATATATAACAAACTCGATTTTTTTTTATACGTTTCATCTGTTTGTGTTGATATAAAAAATTAGATAACTATATATATATATATATATATATATATGTGTGTCTGTGTGTGTGTTCATAGTCCTTTTACTCTACAGATATACTCTAACTGAAGGTTTTTTGTTTTTTTTTTTTTACACACACACCTTTTATATATATATATATATATAAATTCAGATAGAGTATATCTGTAAAAGGACAATATGAATAAAGACATATATATATATATATATATATATATATATATAACATTATAAAGTATATATAAGATTCACCTTGCTTATACTTACAGCGCATTTGATTTTTATAGAAAATGGTAATTTTTATTTATTTTTTTTTTTACACACACGAAATAACATTTTTTATACATATAAAATGACAAACACCAGTTTTTTTTTTTTTTTTTTTTTTTTTTTTACACATTTCATCTGTTAGTGTTGATATATAAAATTAGATAACTATATATATATATATATATATATATATATATATATATATGTAGTATGTGCTGATAGTCCTTTTACAGATATAATTTAACTGAAATTTAAGAAAAGAAAGTTTACACACACACTATATATATATATATATATATATATATATATATATGTGTGTGTGTGTGAATATGAATGAATTCAGATAGAGTATATCTGTAAAAGGACAATATGAATAAAGACAAAAAAGGTTAACTTATCTTAGCCGACGCGTTTCGTCCTCTGAAAAATTTTATCAAGGGAAATGACATTTACCTTTTCATTTTATGGAGATGATGTGTTTGTGTTATCACGCTGTGCTGGTATTAATAAAATAATGTTCGATGTAATATACCAGAGCTATTAACTATCTATTAATAAACATGTATATTTAAATACATTCTGTACGCAACAAATAAACCCTGATCGAAACGTAAGCAATAATAATATTTGTTCTTTATTCGGAAAAGTTCACACACACACACACACACACACACACACACACACACATATATATATATACATATATATTATTCTCTCACGAAACTGAAAGAAAAAGCAGAAATATTAAATACTATTCTTTTTTATGATTGTCGGTACCGAATGTTTATCGTTGGAGATTCAGTGACAACAAATCCCCTTTGAATTTACAGCATCTTTTCCTGGATCTTTGCAGAGAGTCTCGAAGCGTCGTGGTCAAGACTGTCAAATAGCAAATCTCTGGTGTGAAAAGAAAGTCCCCAGGAGATATCGCTAACTTCTCTCTCATAAATCCAGAAGAAATTTATAGGCATTTGGACTAGTTAGGAAGATTACTTTCACTTGATCTCCGGCGCGAACCAATAAATTCTATGAACGCGAAAGTACTCTACGTGCAAATAATATCATCTATTATAATATAATTATTAATAATCAGTAATATTATTTAGTTATTTTATTTTACATTATCACTATCATGATTATTTATCTTCCAGTATCATTAATGTTATTATTTACGGTAAATAAAAATATTAATAAAAATAATAAAGAAAATTAGGTAAATAATTTACCGAATTTTCTTTATTATTATTCAGTTTTCATCATTATTATCATTTTTTTCATTACTGTTATTATCATCAGCATTATGATTTTTTATTATTATTGTTATCATTGTAGCAACAAAAGAATTCTGAAAAGATCCCAGAAAGTTGTCTTTGTTTAATATATCAAAAATAAAAATAGAAGAGGAATAGAGGTGTTAATAGACGTTTACTAAATCAGACACAGGGCCAACGAAAGGAGTCGTTTACTACGTATAATTTGAATCGGACTCAGAGTGACGGTAGCGGGAAACCCGTCGAGTATCGAATTCAGTCTTCAAGCGAAATTGTCAGGAAGGCCCTTGTTCGAATGTTGTTAATAATTAAAAGGGTGAGAAAAAGTCGCGATTTCTTTTAATTTGTCGATGCCTAAAAACAGATTCTTGTCTTGGAAATGTTCGCCTAATTCGAGACAGGCTATAAATTTCCGAGAGATGGAAATAATGATATAGACAGAGAGAGAGAGAGATAGATAGACAGAGAGAGAGATAGATAGACAGAGAGAGAGAGAGAGAGAGAGAGAGAGATAGACAAAGAGATAGATAGACAGAGACAGAGAGAGAGATAGACAGGCATGCAGAGAGATAGATAGACAGGCATGCAGAGAGATAGATAGACAGGCATGCAGAGAGATAGATAGACAGGAAAAGAGAGATAGACAGGAAAAGAGAGATAGACAGGAAAAGAGAGATAGACAGGAAAAGAGAGATAGACAGGAAAAGAGAGATAGACAGGAAAAGAGAGATAGACAGGAAAAGAGAGATAGACAGGAAAAGAGAGATAGACAGGAAAAGAGAGATAGACAGGAAAAGAGAGATAGACAGGAAAAGAGAGATAGACAGGAAAAGAGAGATAGACAGGCACAGAGACAGGCACAGAGAGATAGACAGGCACAGAGACAGGCACAGAGAGATAGACAGACTGATAGATATGCAGTCAGACAGAGATATGTAGATAGACAGACAAACAGATAGATATGTAGACAGACAGACAGACGAATAGATAGATAGACAAATAAAATGTATGAGAGAGAGAGAGAGAGAGAGAGAGAGATAAATAGACAGACACACAGATAAACAGAGAAATGCGATAAATTGAAGTTAGCTTGAGTTCGTCAAATAAGAATGAAAAATTTGTGCGAATAGGAAAAGTAAGGTTTTGTGATATGAGAACATCACTTCGGAAAAAAATCTACTTGCTAAAAAAAACTCAGCAACAATACCTGATCGTGGTGAGACTGTTGCCCTGTACTCCAGTAGCAGAGCCTAAAGGGGTTAACATACATATCATAGGAGCCGGTGGGTGGGGTTCGACTGTGCTGAGAATTTCTCGGCCAGACCAAGAAACCTCTGCCATAAAAAGTCTGAGGTTTGGTCAGAAGGTCAGATTTTGATACGTGGCTGAGCTGTGATAATATATAAGTACAATCGTGCCCGTCAGTAAGAACGGCCTTATTAACCTACAGGTCGGAACTTCCACCGAGGATTTGGAGAGTATCTGCAAATTATATAAAAATACGTTACACATATACAATATATATATATATATTATATATATATATATATATTATCGAAAATGTATGTTTAAATAAGGTTTAACCTCTTCAAACAATTTTACTTGTAGATTGTGCGAAGAATGCATTCTCACAAAATAATTATAAAAACTTACCCTATATTCAAGAATATACGGTTATATATATATATATATATATATATATATATATATATGCATGCTTAGAATTTCCTTGAGGTTCTACTTTTATAATTTGGATTACTACTACACATAAAAGACAATGGTTATATATAAGAAAACATAAGGAAAATTAATTTCTTTTAATTATATGTGGAAGTAACCACCCTTTGCCTGATGAAAGTCGCGAGACCGGAAACTTGTATAGCAAAAATAAGAATAATATATATTTGAAAAAAAAAAAAAATCTACATTATAACTAAAAACGTTTGCTTCTTGTTTAAAATATACACATTACTCTCGTTGGAACAAGTATTAAGCTCTCTCTCTCTCTCTCTCTCTATATATATATATATATATATATATCTCAGAAGAAAATCTTAAAGATATTTTTTCTTGATTATTATAATGCTTAATACTTTACATTGACATCACCCTTGGTTAATATCCTCCTTGGAATTATCCCTACCAGCCACAAATTGGTTATATATATATATATATATATAGTAGGTATTACTCATCTAAATAAGTTTTATTAAAAATAATAGACATTCTATGTCTACTGAACATATTTATCATCTTTTCTAAATTGCGAATCACTTTAAACAAACATTGGTTATTGGAAGTATAATCTAAAATTTGTGTAAAGTGATTCGCATTTTAGAAAAGAAGACAAATTCAATAGGGTATAAAATGTGTGACCTTTTAAATACACACACATCCTTTTTGCACAAACAGACAAAAAATGTCCTTTTTACACACACACATCTCACATAGAATTTTATATACAAATACATGCATAGATATTAGGTTGGTGCAAAAATAATGACGTAATAATGTCGTTTTTGGACGTATTTTTTAACGTAAAAAAACGACATTATTACGTCATTATTTTTGCACCAACCTAATATATATATATATATATGAATAAAGCTAAAGGGAGTTTTTTTTTTCTTTGTCATTGCGTTTCATACTTCAGGAGGAGGAAATGCGTTGGTATGAAATAGTTGTAATTTTCTTCTTTTACAGATATTTTTCTTAATAAAATCTATTTTTAAACACACAACAAATTTCTGAATACGTGTGCGTGTGAACATCTCAAAAAGTATAAACAGTTTCGAGCTATTCAATTTATTCACTCACGTTTTTAAATTATGAATCACTTTTCGAAAACTTTGGCTGTTGCAAATGTAATGTAAAATTTGCGAAAAGAGATTCACAATTTAGAACAGACGATAGATGGAATAGTTATATAATGTCTATCATTTATAATATGTATACACAAATTCATATATATATATATATATATAAAAATATATATATATATATATATATATGTGTGTGTGTCCATGCACATATGTACGCAGACAACGTGTGTGCACACACACACATATATATATATACACAAAAAACATGTGTATATATAAATATTCATATTATCCAGTACAATCTTCAGGTGGTGCGTGTGTGTGTGTGTGTATATATATATATATATATATATATATATATATATATATATATATCGCATGACTATATACACTCAATGTATATACGATGTCTGAGAAATTGATGGATTTTATATTCAATTTGATATCACTTCTATTTACTCTAAATACACAAAATTAATGCTTAGAGAAGTTATATATATATATATATATATATATATATGTGTGTGTGTGTGTGTGTGTATATATAATTAATTATATATTATATACGCGGTACATACATGCATATATGTGTGTATATTGGTATGGGCAAATAAATGCATTTTTCTTGATAAAGTGCACCAAAAAATGAAATGCGTCGATAAAGAAATTCATATCGTCTTTTTACAGGTACATATTTTTTTTTTTTACTAGATCAAAAGCCGCCCTATTGGGCGACAATTAAGCTAACTCCTGCGGAAGGTTCTTGATTGAACCTTCGTCATCTTTAGGAGTTTGAGAGTCTATAAATCTTTGCATATTTTCAGCATTGGAAATTCTCCTGGGTTTTCCGTTACTCGCTGCAGCCATGGCTCTTTTGATTGCAATCTGGTCCTCTGTTGACGGAGATTTCTTTTTGCCCGACATACTCTTGACGTATGCGATAGGCAGCAAGAAACTCAAAATTTATCGCTGCATTTTAGTATGGTATTAATGTTTAAGGTTACCTTTTAAAAGTTCAACGATAATTCTTCTGCCGCCACTTACTTTGATGTACGTAGGTCCTTACTTTCTGTACAAACAATTTTTTTCATGGATGACTTCCACTGTATTTCGAGGTTAATTTCAGTTATTTCAAAGTTATAAAAATTGTTATCGTACAAAAAAAATTCGTCGCAAAAAATGACGTAAAGAACTCTCCGAAAACAATCGCTGTAATAAAAACTTGGGAACCCACAATTTCAGGTTTGCGGGTCCAGAGAGAGATAGAGAGAATATGTGTGTGTGTGTGTGTGTGTTTTGACAAAGACAACTTGTTATCGGATAAGGATCTTTGTATTATGCTTACGAAAATATATTTAAAAATATATAAAAAATAATTAGAAATCGTAGTAAGAAATACTCTAATTCCCCATGTATAATACGCTTTTTTTTTTCTAAAAAATAATTAGCAAAATCAGGAGTGCATATAAATATCTTAAAAAATTTGCCGTAAAATAAAAAAAGAAAAAAAGAATTATCATAAAAGTAAATTAGAATAAAATTATTCTCTGTTTAAAACAATTTTTTTTTTTAAATAAGCGTAGGAAACGCTGGCCGTAATGAAACTGGAGAGGTACAATTTATAGAGTTTGATTACCAAACAAAGGGTGCGTATTATGCGTGAGTGGAAGCATTTTCCCACACTGTCAGCACAATTTTAAGTGTGCGTATTATGGGTGAAGGCGTATTATACATGGGGGAATTACGGTAGTATTGGGAGTGTTTATCTTTAAACGATCGCAGAGTCCCGGTCTGGTAATTGACGTAAAATGTATGAACCATTAGATGACAAAAATTCTAAGGAAAATTTAATTAGTAATTTGCACCGTTCGAAAATCATTAGGGAAAAACACAGTTTCCAAATATACAAGTATAGTTTATATAATTTTAATTGAAAGGGCGGATGCTGTAGTTTTAATTCAATATGCTTTCTTAAAAAGAAAAAAAAATCTGTCAATATAGAGGTCATCATTAATTAACGTTTTTCTCACATAAATCTTTTTTTTTTTTTTTTTTTATCAGAAAATATCATCCCTGACAACAATAAACAGTATAAGATAACGGGCTGGGGTTTCTAGTGGCGACTTTCCCCTTTATGAGCGCCAGGCCAGCAGTCGACGTTCGATCCCACGTAAAAGCCAATACTTCGAATTTAAAGTAGTCAAATTGGTCCATCTTTTTACGCAAACTGGGCGCAGCATTATCTTCCCACACTTCTATTTGTCTTTGTACCAAGTTAAGAGAAGCCGAATAAACATCTGTCATAAAATAATTATGTCATTTAAAACGAAAGGTTGTCCACGTGTGCTTCTTATAATAAGTAGAATTAATTGTCCGCTTAATAAAATGAGACGAATAAAAAAAAACATCAAAATTGTTATTATATATATATATATATATATATATATATTATGCTGTGTTACATTAGAACAGGCACATGTTGTAATATAACACTGCATAATAAATAAATATTTATTGCTCTACTTTTGTATTGAGCCCTGTTTAAATTAATGTTTTGAACACTGAAATCTTACTCTCCATTCTTTTACATTTATTATATATATATATATATATATATATATATATATATATATATCTAAAACTTTTTTGACTAAATTGAAACACGCCTGTGCAATATAGACGGAAGGTTAATATGAATAGTATTATAACAACTTAGACCGATTTTAAATGTGAATTAAGTTTAAAATCGGTCTAACTTATTGGAACACCCTTTAATAAATATTAATTTTATTGTCAATATTGGTATCATTTTCTTGACTTTTTATTCATCTCATTTTATTAAACGGCCTATCATATATCTTAAGACATTTTTCTGTTTATACATTCTTTATATATATATATATATATATATATATATGTGTGTGTGTGTGTGTGTGTGTGTGTGTATGTATGTGTGTGTGTGTTGTTTACTTTACGATCAGGCTTTTTTTTGTAGCGTACAGAATGTTTTTAAAAGTGTTGATAATTCATATATATGTTTTTATGTCGACATATTCTTCCCTTCAGTCAAAGGAAATTGTTAATTTAATTATAAGCATTATTTGTTATTATGCACGTCGATTTAGATTTTAAAATATTAACCGTAGTTACGATGAAGTGAGGAAAATTTATACGAATGTCTTTTCATTTGTCTACGCTAGTGTTGCCAGATCGGGCTCCAAGTAACGAATTGAGTGTGATTTGAAAGCTCGGTGATACGAAAGTTTGATGAGGATTTGTCGTCTTGAATGACACAAGTCGGTCTTCAAAAATAGCCCGAAATGTATTAAGTTGTAAAATTGAAAACTGAGTAGCCCTGGGCATATTAGAAATGTGGCACAGTCTGACTCTAAATTGGACTGTTCATTAAATTAAACAATGTAACGCTGTTGCACATACCATATATATATAAATAAAATAGGCCAGTTATTAGGTTGGTGCAAAAATAATGACGTAATAATGTCGTTTTTTGACGTATTTCTTAACGTTAAAAAACGACATTATTACGTCATTATTTTTGCACGAACCTAATAAAATTAAAGGAATAAAAAGAAAAGCAACAAAAATGATACCCTAATTGACAATAAAATTGATATTTATGATATATTAACCTTCTGATTAAATTGCACGATCGTGCTTCAATTTAGACAAAAACGGTTTTATATATATATATATATATATATAAACCTTTTATATATATTTTATAACCTATATATGTGTGTGTACTTTTCTTAAAAAAATTATTTATTACGTTTCGATCAGGTTTTAGTTGTTGCATACAGAATGTATTTAAATATCTATATTTATTAATAGATACTGAATCACTCTGTTTTATTACATCGAACATTTTATTAATACCAATACTCAGTGTGCGATATATATATATATATATATATATATATATATATATATATAATCTCAAATGAAATGAAATGGACCAAGTCCGACAATTATTTGAATATATTTTCTGTTTATATGTTATTTTATAGATACAAATAATTAAGTAAATTCTGTGTTTATAATAAATAGTATTAACTACATTTACCGGTCAGAATACACAATAAATTTCATAGGAAATGTGTGTCCTCCGACAGGAATCGAACCTGTATCCTACACGGCACCATCATATAGCCCGACGGGCTGTACCATTTAGCAATTAAGTATATATTAATTAATATCTATATTATTCCACGACCGGTGAGAATTATTATTACTATAATAATAATAATAATTATTATATATATATATATATATATATATATATATATATATATATATATGAGCAGCAAGTATTCTTTCAAACACGTTTGGTTGAATAATATCGGTAAATTTTGTCTAGTCAAGGTTTTTTTTTTTTTTTTTTAATCTTTTCCCAAATAGTCGTTTTATTTTATCAGTAAATTTACCAAAGTCCATATTCATTTTTATTTTATTACACCGTAAGTAACTTTCGAATGTTGGCACATTCATTTTCAGGAATTGTGTGGGTTGCAAAAACAGTCACTTAAAAATACAGAAATCGCAACCCTTGAATATTAATCTAGTAACATTTGAAAAATACACGGTGGGATGTGGGAGCTAATGAAATAAAGAAGTTTGAATTTCGGTAAATTTACCTGCAAGATAAAACCACCAATTCGGACATTTGACGAAGTTAAAGATCGAATAGACAGAACATGTAGGTATCATTCAACCAACCTATTTGGAATATATATATATATATATATATATATATATATATATATGTGTGTGTGTGTGTGTGTGTGTGTGGTGGGGGGTGCTAAAAAGAAAAAAATAGTAGGCAAGACAAGAGTCAGGCCAATGCTTGGATATTTTTTTTATAAGTGCTCAATGCACTATATATATATATATATATATATATATATATATATATATATATATATATATATATAAGTGAGCATTGAAATAACATTCAGAGGCGTGACGCTGGACGCAATCGTCAGGCCGCCTGACGATTGCGTCCAGCATGAAACAGCCTGTCGCCTCTAAGTGTTGACTTCAATGTTCACTTTTATATTTATATTTACATACGCCCTATCTCTGATTTTAAGCACTTGATCCCATAAATATACCACACCTCAATATATATATATATATATATGCTTATTTATATTAGAATCAAGCTATTGCATTGCGTATCTTGAAATTTTTCTTTGTTACCAAAACATTTTATACGCTTCAAATATGACATCATTTGAACTTAAAAATCAAGGATTTTCCTTAGAAAAAATGGAGACATTAATTTTGCTTTATTGTAAAAAGGCTTAATTTTAGTTAATTAATGTGATAATATGTGCTTGCATATTAAGTATATATTATATATATATATATATATATATATATATATATATATATATATATTGATGAACTTTTGAGTTTTTCAGATCGACTCTTTAGTGAGAAAACTATGTGTGTGTGTGTGTGTGTGTGTGTATATATATTTTATATTTTAATTTTGTGCATGCGCCTTGTTTGTTTTGATTTTGTCGACTGTAGGGTCAGTTGGGCACCATCTGTGAGGAAAAGTGCACCATGATACAATACACTCCGCCGGAAATTTGGAAACAGCATAATGTACTCTTTGGCATTTGCGCCGGAAGCTCCATTACGAACATTTCAGAGTGTTTGGGTGACAAGCTCTAGACAGAGCAGAGACTAATGGTGATTACGAAAGTGTTTGGAGTCATTACTAGTGAGAGTGACGTTACGCCACCATTCATCTTCCCACAGGGTCTCAGACTGAACACACGGAGGCCTACATCAGGTACCTTGAGGAGGTAGCACTGCCCTGGGTCAATAGGGTGGTTGCTGACATACCTTGTCTGGCAACATGGACGCTGCACCATGCCACACATGCAGGAGAACCCAGTCATGGTTGTCAGACAATTTCTTCGACCACATCACCCCTTACATCTGGCCACATATCTCCCTAGACTAACGCCCTTGATTATTATGGGTGGGGTTTCGTCAAGTGAGAGACCAACAAAGTGACTTTTAACACCAAAGATGAACTGAAGGCAAGGATTATGGCAGCATTCAGCAACTTCAACAAAGAGTCCAGAACAGTTGTAGGAGATTCCAGAGTCGTCTGGAAGCTGTGGTTGAAGCCAGTTATTTATCAAATAAATTTGGTCTTTAGTAATTCAAGATATTTTTATGTAATTTTGGTAAATCTATCTGTTAAAATGAGATGTCAGTGTTATTTTCATTTTTGTATAATTTAGATAATTCATCTATCGCACCTTGAGTGTGTGTGTGTGTGCATGTGTGTATATAGATAGAGAAAGAAATAACTATATATCTTTACATGTCAAGAAAATTACTGGGTAAAAATCTGAGAAAGTGGAAGAAGTTTACTTGTAACAAGTTTAGTCCTTTTCACATTTTGTCATTCATTTTTCTTTTAACGGTTAGTCTTTTTTCGGCTGTTAAAATAATGTGTTAATCATTTTGTCCATTATATATATATATATATATATATATATATAAGGTTGGTGCAAAAATAATGTCGTTTTTTGACGTTAAAAATTAAGTCAAAAAACGACATTTTTGCTTATATATATATATATATATATATATATATATATATATATATATATATAACAACGTTTTTAGATTTTAAAGGAAAATAAATATCGACAATTTTCTAAATTATATTACTTTCTATCTGTTCGAAAAAAAATTTTTTTTCTATATATATATATTTTCAAATTTTAAAATAGAGTTTCATTCAAAATGTATCCTCGGATCGCTTTACTTTCTAATAAACATTTTTTCCTTATTATGAAAGAGCTTAACTACCCTTCAATCCGGGATCTTTGTAATGTATGTATGGCCGGGTTGGTTTCGCAGAGAAAGCAACATAATTGTGATTTATTAGAATATCTATTTAGAAGATTGTATAGCGTCAGCCACGCGATATCGACAATATAGAAGACCATTTAGGTTACATAAAGTGGAAATCGTAAATCAAATTAAATTACCTTAGCTTATCAACAATGTCCAGACTAGAGAGAGAGACTGATTATTTTGTCTCTATCGGAGTTGTATTTTAAATCAGGGAAGTTTTTTTTTTCGTAAGTTATCCTCAGGGATACGAAGTCATTTTCCGTATACACAGTTTTGTATTTCTTTCATTCATACCTAATTCAGTATAGTCAAAGAGAGCCTACGCTCTGCGGTGAAACGCGTCGTTAATAAATTGTCCAATTTGTCTCATTACTTTTGTTTTCGTATACCATTGCGCATCTTACAAACCCTCCCCCAACCCCACATATGTGCACATTAAAGTCAACACCCAGAGGCGACAGTCTGTTACATGCTAAACGCAATAATCAGTGTGTGTATATATATATATATATATATATATATATATACACACACGAGTTATG
Organism: Acanthosepion lycidas; assembly: GCA_963932145.1. NCBI lineage: Eukaryota > Metazoa > Mollusca > Cephalopoda > Sepiida > Sepiidae > Acanthosepion > Acanthosepion lycidas. The sequence continues at coordinate 51,849,151 of OZ010611.1, forward strand.
TGAACGTGATTGTTAATTCTAACGCGTGGACAGATGGAGACGCAGGTACTGAAATCGATAACAGATCTCTGTTAAGATGTGAACGACTTGTAGTTATCGACAAAGCAATCAATAAACTACCCGCTATTGAATATGTATATTATGAGTAAATCTAATTCTCTGCATGTGTATCTATGGGGTATGGCGGAGGGTGAAAAAGGTGGAGGAGATTTATAACCAACTTCGAGAAAATTAATAGCATACCTAACATTGTCGGTGGAGAAAGAGAGCCATCTGTATAGATATCTGCAGAATTTGTACACTGTAAATAAACTTTATATATATGAATTTTACCCATGGCTTAGAAAATTAAGGTGTATCTTATAAGTTTTTGAAAGTTTTGAAATCGTATTGCTCATATATATCTATATATCGTGTTCTTTTTTTCAGTATCATCACCAAGGTCACTATTTCCTTATGATTAAACCCAAGAAATTAATATAGTATTCAACATGGGATTTTATTTAGCAACTTACCACACTCTAAAATTCTATTTCTATTACATCAACAAATGCAATGACGTCAAACAATGAAGTTGAATTAACCATCTGTCATAGCTTAGCTATATATATATATATATATATATATATATATGTGGTGCAGTTCAATTTATATTACATGAAATTTGTATGAACGATTCATTGTGTGTGTGTGTCTTAATAAATTGTGTATAGATTTTATATCTATTACATTTATTTATCTTTCTCCTTGTGCAGGAATAGTATTCACAGATGTGACTGCTGTCAGAAAAAAAAATATACACAGACACAAATCACGAAAATAATGACTAATTCATCAAAACGTATGTATATTTTTAACCAAGCTATTAGCTCAAAGTAAATCGACAGATGGACATGAACGGAACGAGGTGGACAGACATGAACGGAACGAGGTGGACAGACATGAACGGAACGAGGTGGACAGACATGAACGGAACGAGGTGGACAGACATGAACGGAACGAGGTGGACAGACATGAACGGAACGAGGTGGACAGACATGAACGGAACGAGGTGGACAGACATGAACGGAACGAGGTGGACAGACATGAACGGAACGAGGTGGACAGACATGAACGGAACGAGGTGGACAGACATGAACGGAACGAGGTGGACAGACATGAACGGAACGAGGTGGACAGACATGAACGGAACGAGGTGGACAGACATGAACGGAACGAGGTGGACAGACATGAACGGAACGAGGTGGACAGACGACATTGCAGATGAGTGGATTTTACCAAGAATCTCTAAATACATAGAAAAAGCACCAGACCATATGTGACAGCAATAATCAAAGCGAAGAAAAAGCAACAGAAAGAATAAAGAAATTAGCAAATAAAGAATGGTTGGCTAAAAATTCCCGACTTAAATCCCCATTACAGATTAAACCTGTAGAGTTCAGCTGAGTGGACCATAGTTACGGTTTCTGAAAGAGAGCATATAATCTAGCATTATCAACTTCTTTGAAAAAAAAGCCAGATCATACGCTCAAACCCTCAGTCACGATGACTTTTAAATTTGTGCTACCCAGTTTTCGCAAGTCTTGATTTGTCCAAGTGGCGGTCTGGTTTTCAGACACTCTAGAAGCCATCTTAATGTCTGTTCTTTTATTGCCTTACATTCTTTCACACTCAGTAACCCCTTAGTGTCAGCAGCTTCGTTGTGTTGGTTAGCCTATAAAGTGAAATTATTAAGAAAGAAAAAGAAACACCTCCAAATCGACCATGGTGAGATTTGAACTTGGGTCTCAAGAATAGAAAGCGACCGTTCTCAGGAGCATATATATATATATATATATATATATAGACAGACAGACAGACAGACAGATAGATAGATAGATAGATGAAGACAGAGATATATGATAGCAAAAATCAATAACACTTACCAAAACACGTTTAGTTCTGGGATTTTAAGGCTAACCCTTAAAATCCTAACCAGAGCGACAGTATTTTTAAAAAAGTAATCAAATTTCAATCGATAAATAAATCCAGAACCGGAGACGATAAAATGGCTTGATATACATATATGTATTAGGTTGGTGCAAAAATAATGACGTAATAATGTCATTTTTTGAGGTTAAAAAATACGTCAAAAAACGACATTATTACGTCATTGTTTTTGCACCAACCTAATATATCTATCAAGGATCAGGAAATTATTATTTATATAGATTTTTCACGTGTACACGCACATATACAGCCAGTCTCTTTCTCACACTCAAATATATTTAAATACCAGATGTCGTTCTAACCTGAAGGTTCATTATAGTTTTATTATCTATAAGGAATGTCAGAATGTCTACAGAAAATGTTCGCTTTTTCCATTTTTATGTAACTTTATTTTAAAATGTGTAGATAAAAAGAATGTTACACAGTGAGACAAAGTGATATAAGTAAACAATTCAAGGTTGTATATTTCACAGAAAGGTACTTGTCTCTCTCTCTCATTATATACACACACATTATATATATGATAATATTAGTGGTCAATATATATATATATATATATATATATATATAGAGAGAGAGAGAGAGAGATAATATTAGTGGTCAATATACATATAGATAGATAAATAAATATTCATGGTCTGTGTGTGTGTGTGTTTGTGTGCGTGTGTGTGTGTGTGTAAATAAATTCCCAAGAGGATAGAATCCAGGTAGAACTCAATGTCCAGGACAGAGTAAGAATATAATATAAAAGGCTCAAACACTAATATTCCACAGTTATAATTTATTACTTTGGAATATTTGTAGGTCTGATGAATTGGATCGTGATTACGATTCCAATGTAATAAATTATAACCGTGGAATATTAGTGTTTGAGCCTTTTTTGTTATATATATATATATATATATATATAACACCCAAAAGGTCGCCTGGAAGGCTCATATCACTGGCCAAGATATAAATCGAAGTCGACACTATTTGGTACGCTAAAAGACGTGCAAGTGTACCAGAATGCAACAGCTGATCGACCAGCTGTTCTATTCGGTACGCTTGAACTTTTTACCAACCCTCGTATATATTACTTGAAACGTTACCGGATAACCGTATTTAAGTAGACGCTCCGTTCTTTAAAACAGTTTGTTTTACGCCTAAAGGCTTGCTCACTCTTATTTTAAGCATTGAAAATATCTTAAAACGCTAACATAATTGTAAGGAATAATATTAATTGGCAAAAGACAATGTAAGTTTTCATTCAAAGATATATTAACGCATATATATATATATATATATATATATATATATATATATATATATATATAAAAATAAATAAAATGTAAGCAAATATGTGAATATAGATCCGACAGTATGAAGAAAAATATGGAAAAACGAAAAAGGGGAGAGAAAAGGGGAGAGAGAGAGAGAAGGGGAGCGAAAAGGAGAGAGAGAGAGAGAAGGGGAGCGAAAAGGAGAGAGAGAGAGAAGGGGAGCGAAAAGGAGAGAGAGAGAGAGAGAAGGGGAGCGAAAAGGAGAGAGAGAGAGAGAAGGGGAGCGAAAAGGAGAGAGAGAGAGAGAGAAGGGGAGCGAAAAGGAGAGAGAGAGAGAGAGAAGGGGAGCGAAAAGGAGAGAGAGAGAGAGAGAAGGGGAGCGAAAAGGAGAGAGAGAGAGAAGGGGAGCGAAAAGGGGAGAGAGAGAGAGAGAAGGGGAGCGAAAAGGGGAGAGAGAGAAGGGGAGCGAAAAGGGGAGAGAGAGAAGGGGAGCGAAAAGGGGAGAGAGAGAAGGGGAGCGAAAAGGGGAGAGAGAGAGAAGGGGAGCGAAAAGGGGAGAGAGAGAGAAGGGGAGCGAAAAGGGGAGAGAGAGAGAAGGGGAGCGAAAAGGGGAGAGAGAGAGAAAAGGGGAGAGAGAGAGAGAAGGGGAGCGAAAAGGGGGGAGAGAGAGAGAGAAGGGGAGCGAAAAGGGGAGAGAGAGAGAGAAGGGGAGCGAAAAGGGGAGAGAGAGAGAGAAGGGGAGCGAAAAGGGGAGAGAGAGAGAGAAGGGGAGCGAAAAGGGGAGAGAGAGAGAGAAGGGGAGCGAAAAGGGGAGAGAGAGAGAAGGGGAGCGAAAAGGGGAGAGAGAGAGAAGGGCGAGCGAAAAGGGGAGAGAGAGAGAAGGGCGAGCGAAAAGGGGAGAGAGAGAGAAGGGCGAGCGAAAAGGGGAGAGAGAGAGAAGGGGGAGCGAAAAGGGGAGAGAGAGAGAAGGGGGAGCGAAAAGGGGAGAGAGAGAGAAGGGGGAGCGAAAAGGGGAGAGAGAGAAGGGGAGGGGGAGAGAAAGGGGAGAGAGAAGGGGAGAGGGAGAGAAAGGGGAGAGAGAAGGGGAGAGGGAGAGAAAGGGGAGAGAGAAGGGGAGAGGGAGAGAAAGGGGAGAGAGAAGGGGAGAGGGAGAAAATAGGGGACTTCTAATAGGTTGGCCTATCGTTTGGTTCACACTAAAAAGGAAAGATATAGAGAGAAAAGGAAAAAAAAAACAACGAATTCCATTTCATTTCACCTGTCAACCCCCACCCACACAGCGTATCTATCACTCAGGAGAAACCGTTATAGGAGTTAATCGGTGAACCTACACGCAATTTCGAAGAGGCTTATTTACACTATTTTCATCGTTCAGACTGTTATCCCCATCTTTATTACTACATTCACGACGTTTCGGCCGTTGTAACCTACGGTCTTCTCCAGGATCTGTTTATATTTCTGAGATGAAGTATTGTAATGATTTACATCTTTCGGACGGTTGTCCTCATCTTCATTACCTTATTCACGACGTTTCTTAAGGATCTGTCTATCCGAGATGAGGTATTTTAATTATGTGCGCTATTTACATTATTCGGATGTTATCCCAATCTTTATTATAATATTCACAACGTTTCGACTGTCGTACGCTCCGGCCTTCTTCAGGTTATATACGTTGGAATTTTAAACTTAACCCTTTACTCCGTCCACGGGGGATAGGTTATTCTAGTTCCACATGCTAATGCCCTTTCTGGAGGTTTCAGTTTCAATTAATTTCTTTTAGGAACTCAACTCTCCAAATTTATTTTTGTTCACCTTTGTTGTGGCTAGATACTGAAATCCCAACTCTTTGGTTCAAGTCACTTTTGAACTAGTTCGAGCAACGCCTTTATCCACTAGGTCAATACGAACAATGTAAATAGTGTAAATAGTTACGATGCCTCATCTCAGAAATATAGACAGATGATGGAGGGGCGTGTAAAAAATAGAAGAAAACTGCTGGTATTCGCGCAGCACCCGGCACCCGGAAAGAGCTACCCAAAACAAACAATCCAAGTTGTTTTCCTTTCCCATGACAGGATAATTTTTTTATATATATGCATAATTTATGTGGACATGGCCTCAGGATTTAAACAGGGAACAGTCTGTCACCATCCAGTGTAGATACCTATGTCTACACTGCTTATTGAACATTTTTCAAACATACCGCTTAACTAAAAAAAAAACTTTATTTTTTGATAAATATATCTTAAATTTTAAAGCAATTAGAGAAATTTTGAATTCCACATTCAATCTATGACGACTTGAATTTCGGTTACGAAAAGAAAGTCAGGAGGCACAGGCGAAAAGATGTCCAATTTTTAAATAGGTTAAATGAACTTCGATTTGTCACAATGGTTTCCCGTGACGAAATTGGTATATCACACTTGGCTTAAAAAGAGTTTTCCTTGGGTGATAAGGCACGTTTATTTAGATAAAGCGAATATATACAATGTATAGAAACAGGACAAAGTAGGGAGCAGATGGCAAAGTAGAGAGAAGGGGAGGGCAAAGGGAATCGATAGGAGAGATTAGGAGGGACTGCATAAGAAAGTGGGGAGAGAAGTGATTGAAGAGGAGTGGTAGGTAGAGAGAGAGGAGTGGTAGGGAGAGAGAGAGGAGTGGTAGGGAGAGAGAGAGGAGTGGTAGGGAGAGAGAGAGGAGTGGTAGGGAGAGAGAGAGGAGTGGTAGGTAGAGAGAGAGAGAGAGGAGTGGTAGGTAGAGAGAGAGAGAGGAGTGGTAGGTAGAGAGAGAGAGAGGAGTGGTAGGTAGAGAGAGAAAGAGAAGTGTGGTAGGTAGAGAGAGAAAGAGAAGTGTGGTAGGTAGAGAGAGAAAGAGAAGTGTGGTAGGTAGAGAGAGAAAGAGAAGTGTGGTAGGTAGAGAGAGAAAGAGAAGTGTGGTAGGTAGAGAGAGAAAGAGAAGTGTGGTAGGTAGAGAGAGAAAGAGAAGTGTGGTAGGTAGAGAGAGAAAGAGAAGTGTGGTAGGTAGAGAGAGAAAGAGAAGTGTGGTAGGTAGAGAGAGAAAGAGAAGTGTGGTAGGTAGAGAGAAAGAGAGGAGTGGGAGGTAGAGAGAAAGAGAAGAGTGGTAGGTAGAGAGAGAAAGAGAGGTGTGGTAGGTAGAGAGAGAAAGAAGTGTGGTAGGTAGAGAGAGAAAGAGAAGTGTGGTAGGTAGAGAGAGAAAGAGAAGTGTGGTAGGTAGAGAGAAAGAGAGGAGTGGAAGGTAGAGAGAGAGAATTGGAAAGGAACAGAATGAAATAGCGAGATATTAACAGAAGGCCGAAATAATACCGATTTCAAAGAAAGATAAGCGAGATATAGAATCAGTATTGATAGACGTATGGCGAAAGACCTTCGCTGATATTTTGCCATGTCGATACATTTTTCTAAATCTCCTGATCAGAAAATATGTGAGAAATCGAGATCAAGACTCGCTCGTAAGAGGATTGTAGGCAAATAACGCAGAGCCGGACGACTTGCCGTCCTGCCATGACTTCAACCCCGACTTAATTCCAAAAGTCACTCGGCCACACACGGCACGATTCCAACGCTAGGGCGTGCGACTACAGCATTTGTTTGCTCGTCTCTGTTTCTCCACAGTACAGGGTCACCCACTCCTCTTAAAATAGCGCCAGTATATAAAAAAAAGTACTTAATACTGTAATTGACTCATTTCAAGACGAGGTGAGACCTGAACGTTTCATGGCCTGTGTGCTCGTGTGCGTGGGCAATGGCTAGCAAGTTCGTGTAGAAGATCCTTAGGTCATAGCCAATAATAGCTCTCCACAATTTCCTTTCTAGGTATTATCTGAGAATTACCATAAATTCCTGGGAAATAAAGCGTGGTACCACGTTGCATTCTCCAGGATGTGAAACCCGGAATGGTCTTTCTCTTAAACTGGCTGTCAACCAAGGCTAGTAAGTACTACTGTTATTTAACCCATAGCTGAGTACATAAAAATTCCTAAGCTTTTTGGGAAATTAAATTTCTTTTCCCGTTCACTTATTACCTTACATAATGCTATCGATAAATGCCTATATTTTTTTAGATGAATTATTGTAACTACTTACATTATTTACGTTGTTCGGACTATTGTTCTAATCTTTATAACCATATTCACGACGTTTTGGCTGTTGTATGCTCCGGCCTTCTTAATGGTGATGTACGTTGGAATTTCGAATCGAACCCTTTAATTTCGTCCACTGGAGTTGGGCACATGTACCAGTGGATAAAAGCGTTGGTTGAAGTAATGCAGTGACTTGGCTCAAAGAGTTGTGAGTTCAATCCCTGGCCCCGGCAGAGATGAACAAAAACTTGGAGAGTTGGGTTACTAAAGGGAAATAACTGAAACTGAGATATCCAGTAGAGGCATGGCACGTGGAACTAGATCAATCTCCCCATGGTGGACGAAATAAAGTCTTCAATTCGAAATTCCAACGAATATCACCTGAAGAAGGCTGTAGCGTACAAAGGCCGAAACGTTGTTAATATGACAATTAAGATGTCCGAACAATGTAGATAGTGCTATCGATATTTTTTTTAGAATTCCTTTTTCTTTTAAATGCGACATCTTCAGGTCATATTTCTCTGTAACATCCTATTCTTCATGAATTGTGAAATGGCATGATTTTGTTTTTTAAAAGAGTGATTTCCCGTTACCATCCCCACGGCTTTGAATTCATAGTTTTCTGTGTATGAAACGAACCAAAGTAATCTCTTCTCGATTGTCCCTCCGTAAAAGCAGCACCACGTTCAGAAGCTTACTGTGTATTCTCACTCGCGTGGTGTTTTTTTTTTATGTTCCCACAAAAAATTTGCAAATGCTCAACCACTCTAGCCAATTCTCTGAAAGACCGTTAGGTGTTAGGGCGGGGCCATATTCCTTTTTCCTTTCCTTCACTTGTTTTGCATGCACCACGAATTATCTTTTTCTCTACAGTCTACAGTCATAGACTGGTTTGTACTGCTGTTTAATCCATAGATGTGTGTTGGGGAAGAAGGCATGAAACCATGTCTTTTTCAAAGACTTTAGTGCGAACATAACCAATAGTCAAGGATGGAACTTAAACACAATTCACCTATTCTAACAAAGGCGATGATCGGTCTGTTCGAAGTGCCATACATGAACGTCACTTCGACGATCATGTCTCTTTCGATTCAAGACTTCTTTCGGAGATTTTCCTGCAGTAGATTCATTAATGAAGGAAAAAATGAAAATAAATGCCTGTAAAAATAAAATAAAATAAAAAAAACTATTACCCTTCGGCTGCTACGGCTCTGAGATCAGCGGTTTTTCTTAAAAACTTTTTATCTCTGTCGAACTCTTGAAATAGTCTGTGTCTCGGGAACATAAAAATTATTATATACCATTACTAATATCTATCTCGTTTATATTTTAATTGTAGTTCACGTAGTAAACATAATATATGGACAACGTGCATACGCCCTGTACTCCAGTGAGTCACTCAATGATACACAAATCCGTCACATACAGGTACATCCTGTACGTAGTGAAAGCGGTTTCGTACTGACGCCATATTGAAAGCGGTTTCATACTGACGCCATATTGAAAGCGGTTTCGTACTGACGCCATATTGAAAGCGGTTTCGTACTGACGCCATATTGAAAGCGGTAAAAACGTTCACTATGATTATTATAATTTTTAATAACTAGAATTTTTGGCAACCCGCTTTACTTAATAATGTTGAAGCTATCTCTTTTTCCCCATATGTAACTCTCCTTACCCTACAGTATTTATATTTACAGTACTATTTAACCCATAGATGAATGTTGGGGAGAGACATGTCTTTTCCAAAGTTCTTAGTGCGAATTAAACGCAACCTGCATTAAAAATTATTATATACCATTATTCATATTTATTTCTTTTATATTTTCTAACGTAGTTCACGTGATAAACATATGGGTACCTTACTTGAGTGAGTCACTCGATGGTACACGAATTGGCCACGTACAGATCCTGTACACTAAACAGTGAAGGCTGTTTCACACTGAAGCCATATAGAAATCTCTAAAAACGTTCACTATGATTATTATAATTTTAAACAATATATATGTATTTCAAGAAAAAAACAAGGAAGTCAAATAAATAAATTAAAAATGAAAAAAGAAGATTGCAAATCTTGGAGTCCCTTCACATCAAAGTCAAGCAATCCACTATTAATTAAATTTATTTCAATCTAGGCGCACATATTTTAATATGAGTGAACTGTAAAGTCATTCTTACCTCTTGATATTAAAATCAATTTTACAATCATAGCACCCGAATCAAAGATCATTTCTAACGTAAAAATCTTAACAACGCAAATGCTATACAGCTTACTTCTAGAATAGCGTTTCTAAACCTTTTCAGGCTTGTTGAACTCCTGAAATAGTTTTCATGTCCCAGGGAGCTCTTTCATAAAAATTATTATATACCATTATTAATATCTATCACTTTAATATATTGATCGTATTTCCCGTGGTAAACATATGTGGACATCGTGCCTGCGTCCTGTACTCGAGTGAGTTACTCAATGCAGGGCGAATCCGTCACGTACAGGTCCTGTCCACAAACCAGTGAAAGCGTTTACCCTGATGTATCTTCATTTATGAGTAGTGCCCTTTCAGGACGAAGAAGATCATAGCCCTCCACATCTTCCTATTCCTTGTAGCTCTTAATAAGTTTCGACTATTTGTTCCTTCACCAAAACTCTGTTCTACCATCCATTTAAAGCCCATCAAGTATATTACGCGCTGTTTTCCTCTTTCCATCTTTCCCTCAATCTGTCCTGTGAGTATCAGATTTTCCAAGCCCTCTTTCCTCAGTACGTACCACAGAAATTACAACTGCCTCATCTTGATGTTAGATACAGGTATTCTTTTTGTTTCTATTTTCTCCAAAGCCTCGTCGTTGCTCATATGTTCCACTAAAATATTTACAATAACTCATCTCAGAGATATAGACAAATCCATATACATATTCAAATTCTAATGAATAAACCTTATTTTGCTCAGCAAAATGCCTATTTCATTTGCCTAGACCAACGTTTCTTAACATTTTTTTTTTACCCTTGCGGAACCCTTGAAATAGCTTCCATGTCTCAAGGGACCCCAGCATAAAATGTATTATATACCCTTAATAATATCTCCTATCGTTGGTCACGTGATAACCATAACATATGGACACTTGAACTGTGCTCGAGTGAGTCACTCAATGGTCCTGCCCTCTAACCAGTGAAGGTGGTTTCACATTGCCGCCATATAGACATCGCTAAATACAGTCCCTATGATTATTATAATTTTAAATAATTTAAGAGGTCAAAGTCTTTATTATAATAACCAAAGATTTTCCAACAGTATGTCGCACGTGTATTGTAAAATTACGAATATGAAATTAGACAAAAAATACCCGTCTATTTATCACTGTTTTTTGCAGAATCCCAAACGATTTCTTGCCTCACCCTAGGGTTCCTGGGAAGACCGGTTGATAAACAGTGAGAAACCAGTCAAAGCGGTTTTATCCTGAAAAATTTAGACATCACTAAAAACGTTCACAATTAATATAATTTTAAATAGTATAAGATCTGTTTTGTTTCTGAAGATTACCAGAGATGGTCGGAAAAAAATGAATCTGCAAAATTCGGAGAATTATCGGCAAAATCAATGGAGAGTTGTCAATTGTAAGAAAAGAAAAAATTTAAAAAAGTGGTCTGTCTGTCTGTCTGTCTCTCTCTCTATATATATATATTTATATAGGTAAAATAATGAAAATCTTGGTAATCCGTTTACACCATGTCTGTCACTCTCTCTCCAGTGTCTATATCACCTTACATTAACTTAAAACAACCCCTCAAAAGTGTAAAAAATATGTAATTTTAAATTCAATTTTTCACCCTTGGAAGTGTGGTCTGATGAGCCAGCGGAAAAAAATTCCCTGAGAAAATAAATTATAACCAATGGACCCTCAAAGTTGTCTGTTTTCATTATATATATATATATATATATATATATATATATATATAACCAAGAGGATAGAATCCAGGTAGAGTTCAGTGTCCAGGAAAAATCAAAAATATAAAAAGCCCAAACACTAATATTCCCTGGTTATAATTTATTACACTGGAATTGTAATCACGATCCAATTCATCAGACCTGATAAATTGGATCGTGATTACGATTCCAATATAATAATGTATAACCATAGAATGTTAGCGTTTGAGCCTATATATATATATATATATATATATATATATATATATATAGAGAGAGAGAGAGAGTGTGTGTGTGTGTGTGTGTGTGTGTGTGTGTGTGTGTGTGTGTGTGTATTGGGGTAGCAGATCATTATTCAAACATATTGATAAATATAACACACAACAAATGTATATTAATATTATTTCATGAGCCGTTTTAAGCTTCGCATAATGGCTACCATGCTACGTAAAATAAATATCTACATTCGTAGAAAGTTGTGTAGTTAGGCAGCAACTCTTATCTAATTCATATTTCATTAAAAATGACTGACAGTGCATAGCGGTTCGGATTGAGGAATCAGAGAGCAGAGTTCGCATTCCAGTCAAATCCATTACATTCACTTACGTGCTAATACCCTTGGGAAAAGTATGAATCTTATTTATCTCACCCCCGCCCCCGCTATGGGTAAATAGCAGGACAGACCTGGTTCTATAGCCTTGGATGGCAACTGGCAACCTACTGCGGAGAAAAATCTGCCTCGTCAGTCATGTATCAAAAGACATGATCGCCTAAGCGTGTATCACGTATGGCACATAACTGACCGACTGGTAATGGCTTTAGTTTCGGAAGAAAATAAAGACAAAAACTGATATCCGTGGTAGAGCTGTCATATATAGTTGCATGGGGTTTGTGACATTAGGTTTCACGCTTTTGTAACCTTCAGACAAACTCTGAAACTCTCTCTCTCTCTCTCATAGATGTTCGTATGTGTGTGTAGAGCCACAGAGAGCGAACTGCAGCAAAAGGGAAAAGAATCTTCATGGGAGATATATATATGTATGTATGTATAACATCTGTCAGCTAAGTAACAAATTTTATTTGTGTGCATATAAAATTTTAGACAGTACAATATGGCTTCTCAGACGTTAACGCACGAAGGTAAGGATGCCGAATATGAAGTCATAATTTCAATATAAGTTAATCAATAGTCGATTACAAATTAAAAAAGAGGAAACTATTTTTTTATTATTTTCTAGTAATTTTTCTGGAGTAATTAAAGAAAAAAAACGTACCGGAAAGATGATAACTGAGACGGTGCTTGTTAACGTGATCCGGCCTTGTACCAGACATTGTTAAACTGGAGAAATACCCACTGACGTTGAATTAAAATCTCGGTTCTCGAAAATCGATCACTAACCTTGGATCAGTTTCCGTAGCAAGAGCTGAAGATTCTCAGCGTTTAGATAGAAACTTACCATCGAAACAAAATCAAAAGTAATTAGAAAATGAAGCCGAACCACTATAAAATGTCAAGTTCAAAAAAGAAAAAAAAAAAAAAAAATCTGTAAATAATTACTCACTTAACGACCGGACCCCGTTCTAACGTTCTGGTCGTTAAACGAGCTGGTCACTAAGTGAGAAATACTTGACCGCTATTTCAGGCACGTTACACGTGCAATGGGTTTCTGTCAAGAAGCTTCAGCGAGATTTAATGGCATTTTTTACACCATTTTGTAACATTTTATCTCTAAATGTTTATACCGTACATTATTGTACTGAAGTAAACACATAATAAACAAATTCGAAAATCCAAATTACTGAATTATTAGGTTGGTGCAAAAATAATGACGTAATAATATCGTTTTTTAACGTTAAAAAATACGTCAATAAACGACATTATTACGTCATTATTTTTGGACCAACCTAATAGTAAATACTTATTATCTTTTGATTCATTTTGAAGGAAGAGAATTCAATAACGATTAAACAGACGAGTTGGATGTTTATTTTAAGGAATTTTATAGATGTTCGAAGGTCTGACGACGTTAAACGGGTAATTCTTTAATTATTAGGTTGGTGCATAGTAAAATATGTGAGAAAACGACATTATTTTTGCACCAACCTAATATATACATATCTATTTGTATTTAAGGCAGCAAATGTTCTTTAAGGCAGATATTGTTAAAAACAACAGCCATTTTGTGTCAATTCATTTTATTCATCGACTTTTCCAAATTACGATTCTTCCTACACCGACAAAGAGTTCCGAAGTTCATTTCGGAAGAAAGTACATGAAATATGGTCTAAGCTTTCGATTGAAACGAAAGCTTAGACCATATTATCATCAGACAGTTCGTACAAATTCTAACGTAATTTCCTCCTTGTCGGAATTATTCGAAATTTAGGAAATTTGATTATTAAAATTAATCGACAGAAAATATCTGTTGAATATATATATATATATATATATATACAATTCATTTGTATGGATATGAGTTTCTATTTTATTTTTTTTTTTACGTGCATGAGGTTATTATGTTCGTATTTTCTACTAGTATGTTTCAGACGGTAAGTTTAATATTAAAAATAATGGAAGTCGTAATATTAAAAAAGAAAAAAAAAACAACACTTAATATTAACTACGAACACGGCCACAATGTGCTGTGTTCGGGAAATAAAACATCCTTTTAAATCTAGAAAAATACACACAATTCCATACACCCAATTAAAAAGCAAAAATAAAATCATCCTTGATAATGTCTAAAAGTATAGCTGAAGCCACAGTTTCTACAGACAGTGTCCAGAAAAGAAAACACTTGTTCGAACACAAGAAAAATTAAATAAAAAGCTTAATCGTAGTACCTTGTCTGTCGTTTTTTTATGAAACCTGCATTAACGTTCAGGATATGCAATGATTAATCTGTCTATTTAAGAATTAAATCAACAACGGAAAGTCTCACTCCGAGGCAACGATTGAAAGCAATCTGTCAACAATGGCCGAATAATGTGATGTGTTCGGAAAATAAAACTTCTATCAACATAGGCACAATACATACACCCAATTAAAAAGCAAAAATAAAATCATACTTGATAATGTCTAAAAGTTTAGCAGAAAGTGTTCAGAATTACAGAACATTTCGACAGTTCCTACACTCTGTGTCCAGAAAAAAAAAGAAACTTTATAGAACACAAAAAATTACATAAAAAGATTAATCATAGTACCTTCTCTGTCGTCTTTAACAAAACATGTATAAGTGAAGGATTGATGCCTATATATATATATATATATATATATATATATATATTGAAATGGACAAAGTTCGACAATTATTTTAAGCCATTTTTATGTTTATACATTCTTTTTATAGATACAAATATTTAAGTAAACGCTCTGTTTATAATAAACAGTATTAACAACATTTACCGGCCTTAATGCCCGAGAAATTGTCATAGAAAATATGAATCCTCCGACAGGAATCGAACCTGTATCCTATACGGAACCGTCATATAGCCTGACGTGCTTTTACCGATTTCGCCACAGAGGAGCGTTTTGGTTAGCAAGGTCAATTTTACAGTTTTTAAACTACAATCTTCCATGATTTTCTCACGTACATTCATAATCATGTAAGATTTTAGTTTAAAAACAGTAAAATCGACCTTGCTAACCGAAAGTTCCTCTGTGGTCGAGTTGGTTAAGTCACGTCAGGTTATATGACGGTTCCGAATAGGATACAGTTTAGATTCCTGTCGGAGATCGCATATTTTCTATGAAAATTTCTCGAACATTCAGACCGGTAAATGTTGTTAATACTATTTATTATAAACAGAGCATTTACTTAAATATTTGTATCTATAAAAAAGAATGTATAAATATAAAAATGTCTTTATATATATATATATATATATATATATATATATATATATATATAATTCAAGCATTATTTTTAGTGGATACTCGTATTTGAGTAGACGCTGTTTTATCTCAAACAATATTTAGTTCATCTACCGGACTGCGCACTCGAGAGTTTTTCTAGTAAAAAAAACTATATTGGATCAAAAAATAAAATATATTCTTTAGAAATATACATATATTTCTTTAAATATATACCGTATATACTTGCGTAACATGCGACATTTGAAGCAAATTTGACTACAATAAATGGATATATAGTTTAGTCAACGGCGTAGCCAGGGCCAGATGGACATTCGCTAATTTTATATCTCGTGTATGATGCGACCCCCTTAAAATTAGCTTGAAAATTAAGTCTTCAAATATTGCATGATACGCGAGTATATACGGGATATATTTTTAGATTCTGATATAATATATATATATATAGAGAGAGAGATATATATATAGAGATATATATATAGATAGATTTTTTTTTCTTTATATTTATATAATATAGTGCGATTTTTAAGTCATTTTTTTTTACCCAAATATAATAAACACTATACACAGATAATTTCTTTGAAGATTGGTTGCACTATGAACAGGTACATTTTCTGGAGGGGTTAAAAATTCATGGGAAAAAAATCAGGAGTAAAACTATACATGACGTCAGTTTATACACAAGTATGTGTGTGTGTGTGTGTGTGTGTGTATGCGTGTCGCTTTTCACACACCACAGATACGAATCTCTGGCCCTAACAAGATGAACCATATTGTGGTACTAAGTAAAAGTCTTAATCCACACAAATAATCTGATCAATTTTGACGGCTACTATGCTATTTTTATTAAGAACATTTTAGAATATAAATGAGATGAGAGGCAGTGGTGTGAGAAATCCTTCTAAAATAGAATCTATCCATAGTTATAGGAACGAGAATACACGAGAGAGTGCGAGAGTATCAACTCTTGCTGTCACTTGATCTCCTTTAAAGATATTAACAACGAAGACAAAGAGAAAATAAAAGAAAACAATAAACCAGTTAGTGTATAATGTCTCTTGCTTTCCGTTTACGCTCGGAAAGTCCATGTTTTTATATTCAGAATTATTTTTCAAAAATACCCTTAGAAAATAAATAATGAAATAAAGGAAATAGAAAGAAAAAAAGAAGTGCTTCTTAGAATTAGAAAAAAAAGTTAAAATTTCTGGTATAAGTAATGAGGAAAGAATGTTTGGAGAATTTGATACTCACAAAGCATACTGGTATTGATTGCTTAATTGATTTTTGTTTAGCGGCATATCAACACTTCTATGGGTTATTTAATGCCGGAATCTAAATATTTTGTATACAATTTTATGCTTTCAACTATAGATATTTTATACGTAATTTTATGCTTTCAGGCTAAATACACACACAGACATATATATATATATATATATATATATGTGTGTGTGTGTGTGTGTGTGTGTGTGTGTGTGTTTGAATAAAAAACAGACCACTTTAAGCTTCCATGTAATAAATTATTTCACCACAACCTTTTTAAAGGGCTCTGGATCATCAGACTTTACTTCCAAAGGTTAAAATGAAAAGAAATTTACACATTTTTGACGGGCCTTATTAAGCATATGTAAATTAACGAAGTGAGGGTGGGGGAGAGAAGACGAAGTGAGGAAGTAAGGGGGGGAGAGAAGACATGAGTGAGTTAGATGTACCATTTCAATTCTTTATCCCTAACCCCACTTGGTGTGGGCCAGACAAACGCTTAACTTAGGTTATCTTTAGATATGGATGGGTAAGTGGTGAAGAGGAAAGCCGACATAAAAGGAAGAAGATACAATAAAACAATCCTGATGAGAGAAGGTTTCACTCAATTTCTTGGACGCTGTAAATTACTTTAAAGGGTATATTTGGGGGTTAAAGTTTGATATAAATCTAAATGTCTACAAAATCTAGGAAGAATTTAATTTGATGTTTGTTGGAGTTTTGGGTATTTTCTATGAAATGGTCGATTGGAAAAAATTCATAGAAAGTACATTGAAAGAATAATTCATTTTACATCTAGTAATCTTTTTTATTTTCCTAAACTTTTTTCTTGTTAATTATTAAGTTGACATTTTTCCGTTTGAGTTTTGTTCATAAATTAAACTCGTGACTGTTTTTAGATACCTATATAATTATCAAAGGTTATTCCAATTTAAATAATTTTATCATCAATAATGATTATTAAAGGGTAATATATTTCAATTTAAACTAAATTATCAGTTTAAAATTTACATCCGTATTATTTAGACTCACTTGAGAGAAGGTTTCATTCAAATTCTTAGACTTTGTTATTTCGCATTACTTTAAAGGGTATATGTGGAGGTTAATATATATATATATATATATATATATATATATATATATATATAGAGAGAGAGAGAGAGAGAGAGAGAAAATGTATTGTTAGTAATTTTACTGTAAAAAGTATTTATATATTTTTGGGGTGTTACATTGTTATTTTGCCATAAAAATTTATTGTTGGTCATTTTATTATAAAAATGTACAAATTTTTAATTAGAGGTTCACTATTTTCCCATAGCTGGGACCCTAACAGGTGCTACCACCCCCCGGGGGGTCCGGACGGACCTGGGAACAGCAATTAACAGATGGTTCAAGGCTCCAAAAGACCTCCAATCTTTCGATCTTTCTTTGCTATCAGATGTAGTGTATCGTCATAGCCAGGGCACAAAGAGCATAGGGAAATAGCCTCCCTATTAAACTTAAGCAAATATATTGCCACAAAAGATAGGAAGTTGTGGCGTGCTATAATTACCCACGTCCTGAAGGGACACAACACACAATAAAAAAAAAACTCGCGAGTTCGGATTTAACACATTGTACAGTCCAAGGGTTAGTGATAAACAATCAAAGATATGAGGTTTTATTTTAAGGCCTGGACGAGTTTATGAAGCTGGAGTATTCATTTCGCCTTATTTCGGTTGTCTTTCTAATAACAATAAATTCTGTGATAACCCCGAAGCATAATTATCCTGATATAGCAGGGAAAACACTGACCAACAAAGTGGAGAGAAATACAGTATGTTTATTTGGCGATACAATAAACGCCTTTTGTAAAGTATCGAGCCTCACCAACAGTGACCTCTCGTCCTCTAACCTTACTGCTGAGCCGTTTAAAGACATGCGTGAGTGTAGCGTTTCCATGCATTCTACATTAGAAAATTAAATATATTAAACAGAAAAGAACAATTGCCGTGCTTGCGAACAAACTAAAGTGTAACAAACACAGTTTATAAAGACTGTGCCTCACCAATATTCAACTGAGGAGACAGATTTAAAAAAAAAAAAAAAAAAAAAAAAAAAAATTCGAATTCATATCTTCTCACTGACCGCTGCCTGGAAATATACCTATCTTAGCTACGAGGCAGACCGCAGGCGTTACAGCTTAGTTGGGGGGAGTGGAATACGAAGATTTTATTGCGCCAGTATTCAACGTCAGAAGACCTTGCTTTATAAATGATTATTCTAAAAACTAAGTGTTCCCTGGGTTCAAATACAGAGTCCTGGTAACAGGGAGAAATAATGATTTATTTTTGTGCCTGTGAGCAGAGAATCTAGTGGGAGAAAGACATACCGTGCTTAAGTACCGAGCCGATACAACTTGTTATTTACAGCTTGCATTGAATGGATTTTGAGAAACGTACTGGATT
>OZ010611.1:51873007-51930507 GCA_963932145.1 Acanthosepion lycidas
GAGCTCACTTTACATAATAGAATAACCATAATTTCTCCAAATTGGCATATGCGGTTAATGTCACTCTCATCATCGTCGAAGATGTAATCTATGTGCTTTGTTTAAATTCCGATCTCGTTTGTAACATTATTTCACAAAAATGTCCCTCTCTTTGCCAACACTCGCTAAGAGTTAAACAGAGAAGGTTATAATTGTTTTTGTTTATCGGCATATGTGTTATTTAAAACCAAATCTAATTTTTTTATGCGCAATTTTATTTTATTTTGATTTTAGATAATAAGATAATAGATATTAATAATGCTTTTAGTGATACAAATCTTACTAATTAACCCATAGCTGGGGTGGGGGAGAATATAAAGTGAATATAACGATCCCAACTGGAATTGGAGCTCAGCTGTCGATTAACAATTCCGAGCCATTATCCATTCCACTAATAACACATCTATGCTTACAACACCCGTTTTCCCAAGCGGTCACCCATCTACAGACTGACCAGGCTCGACGTTGCTCAACTTCGGTGATCGTATTGTTTCAACGTGATGTGGGCATAAGCCCTAAATAGTAGAGGCGATTGGGTCCTTTCCCCTTAGTTGGCAACTAATCGGTGAGAAGGAAAACTATAGAGATCGTAACGAGAAATTACTTCGTTATCTTTCTCAAGACGGCACAGTAATTCACGGATAATATAAAGGAAAGTGTAGAGAGCCGTTCACACTGACTTTCTTAAAGATTTCCCGAAAATAGTTCTGTACGTATGTTTATTTTAAGCGTTATATTTCAAACTATTTTTCGAGGTGAAATTTACAATAATGATTTTATAAGTTAAAAAATTGCAATTTATTAAATATATATATGTATTGGGTGTATGTCTATTTGTATGAAAGAGGCGGGGAGACTCGCATCGATAGATATCGTGTGTGTGTGTGTGTGTGTTTAAATCGGGACCGCGAGAAAGATTTGAAGACAGGCTCATACAAGCGAAGATGGCGGTTGGCCACAATCGGCGCCAACACACAGACACAGCGGAAAACACGTGCACACCCGCGGCGAAGAAGAAGAACAAGCTGGAATTGATGCGTAAGATCGATAAACGGAGGTTGACAGAAAAGCAGATAGATTGAAAGAAAAAGGAAAGATAAAATTAATAAAACCTTAATAAAAATACACGGGATGACAAGATAAGAGAGAGAGAGAGACTGGTTATATAAGGAAAAAATGAAAAAGAAGGCTTCAAGGGCGAAGTATAAGAGAGACGTGAGAGAGAAAGGAAAGAGTTTGAAAGTGTTAACAAACATGACAAACCTTGAAAGAGTGAGTGAAGGAGAAAGTGGATGTTTGAGAAGGAGAGAGAGAGAGGAGGAGAAGGAGAGAGAGAGAGGAGGAGAAGGAGAGAGAGAGAGGAGGAGAAGGAGAGAGAGAGAGGAGGAGAAGGAGAGAGAGAGAGGAGGAGAAGGAGAGAGAGGAGGAAAGAGAGAGAGAAGGAAAGAGAGAGAGAAGGAAAGAGAGAGAGAAGGAAAGAGAGGGAGAAGGAAAGAGAGGGAGAGAGAGACGAAAGAGAGGGAGAGAGAGACGAAAGAGAGGGAGAGAGAGAGAGAGAGAGGGCGAGAGAGAGAGAGGGCGAGAGAGAGAGAGGGCGAGAGAGAGAGAGGGCGAGAGAGGGAGAGGGCGAGAGAGGGCGAGAGAGAGAGAGGGCGAGAGGGAGAGAGGGCGAGAGGGCGAGAGAGAGAGAGGGCGAGAGGGCGAGAGAGAGAGAGGGCGAGAGGGCGAGAGAGAGAGAGAGCGAGGGAGGGCGGGAGAGAGAGAGAAGAGAGGGCGAGAAAGAGAAGAGAGGGCGAGAAAGAGAAGAGAGGGCGAGAAAGAGAAGAGAGGGCGAGAAAGAGAAGAGAGGGCGAGAAAGAGAGAGAGAAGAGAGGGCGAGAAAGAGAGAGAGAAGAGAGGGCGAGAGAGAGAGAGGGGGAGAAGAGAGGGCGAGAGAGAGAGAGAGAGGGAGAAGAGAGGGCGAGAGAGAGAGAGAGACGAAGAGATCCAGAACATAGACAATGAGAGAAACAGAGTGGCAATAGTGAAAGAAAACTAAAGACGGAGAGCGTGACACGTGCGCGCAGGAGAGGAAGATAAAAAAAAAAATACAGAAAGTAAAAGAAAGCCGTTGACGATGATAGATGGAAAGTGATATGCGACAAATCGTGATTGACAGACAGACAGACGAACAGAGATGATTTAAATAGATAGCTAACCTCAAATGAAAACCGTTGCCGATATAAAATGCTTCCTTTCTCTCTTCAAATTCGCTTCTCCGACATAAGCGGCTCGTACCGCACTAGAGAGACAAAATTCGCTGCTGTTCCCTTATTTTCTTCCCGTACGTAAACCTGGGGCCCTAAAAATGATTCCACAAGCTCACTTCCAACCCCAACTACAACCTCTTTCGCTTACAACTCTTCAAAGTTTCTTTTAATAACGTGCGGTTTCGGGACTACAGTCGTCGTCGTCCGCATTTTTTGCAGACAATTGATTAAGTCACTTAAAAGTGGAATGATGGCATCTATACATTGTCAGCATGGTGCGACAGACGTAAGATTATTATTATTATTATTTTTTTTAAAGAAGGAGACAGACAGAAACAAGTAAAAAGTGAGACCGAAAAAAAGTGAGAGAACAAGTGTGATAAGAGATTATATATATATATATATATATATATATAAATAAAATTTTCATCAAAAGTTACCCAGCATTGTTGATAATGGAACAGATTTAATTTTCGAAATAGAGAAATTTTCCTATCAGGGAGTAAGATATTATTTAAATGAAAATAACATATATTCTAAGTTGTATGGGGCACGTTTTATATATATATATATATATATATATATATATATATATATATATATATATATATATATATATATATATATATATATATATATATATATAAAATAAGAGAGCGATATTAAAAGCTATATATATATATATATATATATAGAGAGAGAGAGAGAGAGTGTGTGAGCGATATTAAAAGCTATATATATATATATATATATATATATACACACACAGAGAGAGAGAGTGAGCGATATTAAAAGCTATATATATATATATATATATAGAGAGAGAGGGAGTGATATATAGAAAGCTATATATATAGAGAGAGTGATATATAGAAAGCTATATATAGAGAGAGCGATATATACAAAGTATCATATAGATATATATATATACAAAGCTATATAGAGAGAGAAAGATATATAGAAAGCTATATATATATATAGAGAGAGAAAGATATATAGAAAGCTATATATATAAAGAGAAAGATATATAGAAAGCTATATATATAAAGAGAAAGATATATAGAAAGCTATATATATATAGAGAAAGATATATAGAAAGCTATATATATATATATAGAGAGAGAGAGAGAGATACAAAGCTATATATATATAGAGAGAGATATATAGAAAGCTATATAGAGAGATATATAGAAATATATAGAAAGCTATATAGAGAGATATATAGAAAGCTATATAGAGAGATATATAGAAAGCTATATAGAGAGATATATAGAAAGCTATATAGAGAGATATATAGAAAGCTATATAGAGAGATATATAGAAAGCTATATAGAGAGATATATAGAAAGCTATATAGAGAGATATATAGAAAGCTATATATATAGAGAGATATATAGTAAGCTATATATAGAGAGATATATAGAAAGCTATATATAGAGAGATATATATAGAAAGCTATATATAGAGAGATATATATAGAAAGCTATATATAGAGAGATATATATAGAAAGCTATATATAGAGAGATATATATAGAAAGCTATATATAGAGAGATATATATAGAAAGCTATATATAGAGAGATATATATAGAAAGCTATATATAGAGAGATATATATAGAAAGCTATATATAGAGAGATATATATAGAAAGCTATATATAGAGAGATATATATAGAAAGCTATATATAGAGAGATATATATAGAAAGCTATATATAGAGAGATATATATAGAAAGCTATATATAGAGAGATATATATAGAAAGCTATATATACAGAGATATATAGAAAGCTATATATATATAGAGAGAGAGATATAGAAAGCTATATAGAGAGAGATATATAGAAAGCTATATATAGAGAGAGATATATAGAAAGCTAGATATATATATATATATAGAAAGCTATAGAGAGAGATATATATAGAAAGCTATAGAGAGAGATATATATAGAAAGCTATAGAGAGAGATATATATAGAAAGCTATAGAGAGAGATATATATAGAAAGCTATAGAGAGAGATATGTATAGAAAGCTATAGAGAGAGATATATATAGAAAGCTATAGAGAGAGATATATATAGAAAGCTATAGAGAGAGATATATATAGAAAGCTATAGAGAGAGATATATATAGAAAGCTATAGAGAGATATATATAGAAAGCTATAGAGAGAGATATATATAGAAAGCTATAGAGAGATATATATATAGAAAGCTATAGAGAGATATATATATAGAAAGCTATAGAGAGAGATATATATAGAAAGCTATAGAGAGAGATATATATATAGAAAGCTAGAGAGATATATAGAAAGCTAGCTAGAGAGATATATAGAAAGCTAGCTATATATATATATAGAAAGCTAGATATATATATATATATATATAGAAAGCTAGATATATATATATATATATAGAAAGCTAGATATATATATATATATATAGAAAGCTATATATATATATATATATATATATAGAAAGCTAGATATATATATATATATATATAGAGAGAGAGAGAGAGATATAGAAAACTAGAGAGAGATATATAGAAAACTATATATATATATATATAGAAAACTAGATATATATATATATATATATATATATATATATAGAAAACTAGAGAGGGATATATATATATAGAAAACTAGAGAGAGATATATATATAGAAAGCTAGAGATATATATATATATAGAAAGCTATATATATATATATAGAGAGAGAGAGAGAGAGAGACATAGAAAGCTATATATATTTATATATATAGAGAGAGAGCCATAGAAAGCTATATATATATATATATATATATATATATATATATCGAGAGAGCGAGAGCCATAGAAATATATATATATATATATAGAGAGAGAGAGAGAAAGAGAGAGCCATAGTAAGCTATATATAGAGAGAGAGCCATAGAAAGCTATATATATATATATATATATATATATATATATATATATAGAGAGAGAGAGAGAGAGAGACATAGAAAGCTATATATATATAGAGAGAAAGCCCTAGAAAGCTATATATATATATATATATATATATATCTATATATATATAGAGAGAGAGAAAGCCATAGAAAGCTATATATATATAGAGAGAGAGAGAAAGCAATAGAAAGCTATATATATATATAGAGAGAGAAAGCCATAGAAAGCTATATATATAGAGAGAGAGAAAGCCATAGAAAGCTATATATATATATATACATGAGAGAGAGAGCCATAGAAAGCTATATATATATATATAT
This sequence comes from Acanthosepion lycidas, assembly GCA_963932145.1. Classification (NCBI taxonomy): domain Eukaryota; kingdom Metazoa; phylum Mollusca; class Cephalopoda; order Sepiida; family Sepiidae; genus Acanthosepion; species Acanthosepion lycidas. The sequence goes on from OZ010611.1 coordinate 51,878,548, forward strand.
AGAGAGAGAGAGAGAGAGAGCGCCATAGAAAGCTATATAGAGAGAGAGAGCCATAGAAAGCTATATATATATAGAGAGAGAGAGAGCCATAGAAAGCTATATATATATATATATATATATAGAGAGAGAGAGAGAGAGCCATAGAAAGCTATATATATAGAGAGAGAGAGCCATAGAAAGCTATATATATATATAGAGAGAGAGAGAGCCATAGAAAGCTATATATATATATAGAGAGAGAGAGCCATAGAAAGCTATATATATAGAGAGAGCCATAGAAAGCTATATATATAGAGAGAGCCATAGAAAGCTATATATATATAGAGAGAGAGCCATAGAAAGCTATATATATAGAGAGAGAGCCATAGAAAGCTATATATATATAGAGAGAGAGCCATAGAAAGCTATATATATAGAGAGAGAGAGCCATAGAAAGCTATATATATATATAGAGAGAGAGAGAGCCATAGAAAGCTATATATATATAGAGAGCCATAGAAAGCTATATATATAGAGAGAGAGCCATAGAAAGCTATATATATAGAGAGAGAGCCATAGAAAGCTATATATATAGAGAGAGAGCCATAGAAAGCTATATATAGAGTGAGAGCCATAGAAAGCTATATATAGAGTGAGAGCCATAGAAAGCTATATATAGAGAGAGAGCCATAGAAAGCTATATATATATATATATAGAGAGAGAGAGAGAGGGCCATAGAAAGCTAGCTATATATATATATATATTATAGATGAACGTGAAGATGCCGAGACAAGGCAGGCGGTCATTTTCTCAACGATTTGTCAGATAAGAGGGCAGAATAGTAAAAGGGGCAAGTAACTCTAGGAGTTTTATTGTTGATAATGACACTTTAAATGTCAAATCCAAGTTTAACTTAGGTTTTCCTTCTCACCAACAGATTTACTATTTATACAATACTATGGATATTCGTATTTAAGTAGACGCCCCATTTTTCTTTTAAATAGTATCGGTTTTGTCGACCAGCCGGCATACTTGAGAAAACTAAATACAGACATTTATACACACACACACACACACACACACACATATATATATATATATTTGAACAAATTGGGTGATATGTAACTGATTTGAAATTTGTTTTTCAGGAATTTTACTTTGGATAACTGCTTCTGCTAATGCCATGCATTGGTGCAAAAATGATGGAAATAAGAGGAAAGGATGACAACGAGACATCATCTGCCACAACAGAGCAACGAGATGCATGATTGTGATAGAACCTGGACTGAAATTGAAAAAAACTATTGAAAAGTTTGTCAGTTTTATGGAAAGAAAGCCAGCATTCAGCTATGACCATTGCAATAAGATACGCAGACTTAAAAAGTGTCTTTCGTTTAAAAACGAAATGCGGAAAAAGTTGAGAATGACATTAGAAAAGAAAGAATCATCATGCAACAGCGATTAAAAAAATCCTCGTTACATTATTTGTTTTGCATACGTGGCATAATTAATTTAATGAATTTTCATTAAAATTACATAATTTAGTTCTTTTTCCTTAAAATCAATTCCGTTATATTTCACTCACCATTAGCTTATTTTGTTTACTATAAAACATTGAAAATAAATGTTAAACCTGATTTTAGTTCTTTTATTTTAATCTAAATATGACCCTTCATATCCGGACTTTATAACCGATTCCTCATATCGGGAAGGTCTTCTTAGTCCGGTCGTCAGGGATTCTACTCTATTTAACAACTTTTTGTTTATTTGTATTTCCTTTTTTTTTAATCTGTCAGATTTAGACAGATTTTTTTACGGCTCATACTTTTGCAGGTTAAAGCCATAAAATATTTTTAGATTTTAAGATTTTTTTTGGTGATAATTTTTTTTCAAATATATATGTTCTACTAATTAACCCATAGCTGAGGGGAGAACCGGTGAAACATACTTTTCCTAAGGGTAAGTGTATATAAGAAACTCGAACGGAATGGAAACTCAGTTCTCGATTTGGGAAGTATTATTCATTACGCCACCCAAGCTTACAGCATCTGATATTCCCAAGCGGTCACCCATCTAGGTCCTGACCAGGCTCGGCGTTGCTTAACTTCGGTGATCGTACGGAAATCGGTGCCTCAACGCGATGTGGCTGTAAGCTCATTACACCAAGCTCACATTCCAAGCTTACAGCACTTGTTATTCTCAAGCGGTCACCCATCTAGGTACTGACTAAGGTCAACGTTGCTTAAGTTTAATGATCGCATTACACATTTAATAACTTGGATTTGCTTGAGGGTCATAAAGTTCTCATTTTCACACATAACTCTTACGGACTGTCTGATTGCGTTAAAACGTATGACACTATTGGTTGGGGTCAGTCACTGCTCACTGGAAAGTTAATTAAATATATATTAAGGTTTTGGCATTTAATATGCCATTGAGTTCTCTTTCTCCGGTGTACCTCTATAGCAAAGCCCATAAGGCGTTTATATATATATATATATATATATATATATATATATATTTGACGTATGAGGGTCAAGCAGACCAGTTTCCATGAAACTGACAGCCCAAAAACAGCACATGAGATTTGATTATAGTGGAGAAGGTTTCCTGCAGGGCCATCCACACTTTTTGAAGGGCCGAATACAGAGACCTGGTGCACTACGTGCCACAGGGACCCAAACGACCCTCCGCAGGTTTTGAATTCAGAGTTGTCACTCTCCTAGACCAGTTGCCATCCAAGGCTATAGAACAGAGTCTGTCCTGCTATTTACCCATAGCTGGAGGGAGAAGAAGAGAATTCACACCTTTCCCAAGGGTATTAACACGTAAGTGAATGTAATTAAAATTCGAACTCGGCTTGGATTGAGGAATATATATATATATATATATATATATATATGTTTGTGTGTGCGTTTTGTGTAATTGAGGAGGTGGCGTGGTCCAATGACAAAGTGATGACGTCGTAGTTCTAAACTCCTTAGCGGCAAGTTCGAAAGCTCAACCAACCTTAAAGACCCCAATGGTGGAACAAACGAATGACGATCGCAAACAGATCTTAACGGTTGAACGAATGGATATAAAGAGCTACGCTTGACGGACATGCTACAGAAGGCGTACCTCGAGATTATAACAGTCAGGAGTAGTCCGTTGCAGTTTAATTTCTGGATTCTGCAGGTCTAATTTCATTTTTTGCACCTCAGAAGGAGGTCATGAAATCAAGTGTGTCGGTCACTTCCTGGCAAGGTGAGGTCCACCTTAAACAAATTCACACCATCGGCACTTTCTTCTACTCTCATTTTCTTTAACCTCTAACCAACACTTGCAAAGCCAAATGACAACAGGGAATGAATGACGGGAGCAGGTTTTAGTGAAACTGGAAGCATCTAGTCCTGAACCTGCGCATTGGCGGTGAATATTAACCATAAATGCCATTATAATGGAAAAAAAAAAAACGATTGGAAAATAAACTACATTCTTGGAGAAAGAGGACGATGATATATATCTTGTTTACACTATTTATAAATCAAGTGTGTCGGTCACTTCCTGGCAAGGTGAGTGCGGTAATCTTTGTTGTTCTTTATCACAACATTTCGACCGATTTACTCTTTGGCCTTTTATGATTTACTAAGTTAAAAGGACGATTAGTCTATAACACTTAAATATGATACCTGCTATATAGTTTTCGAGGATGACCGTCATAATTCCACAAAAGAAGATATAAACAAAGAAATATTTTTACTAAGTAACAATGCTATGTTAAAATGAAATGGATATTAAAAAAGCGATAAAAGCAAAAAAGAAAAAAGAAACGACGAGAAAAGAACCAAAAATAAGAAACGACGAGAAAAGAACCAAAAATAAGAAACGACGAGAAAAGAACCAAAAATAAGAAACGACGAGAAAAGAACCAAAAATAAGAAACGACGAGAAAAGAACCAAAAATAAGAAACGACGAGAAAAGAACCAAAAATAAGAAACGACGAGAAAAGAACAAAAAAAAGAAACGGCGAGAAAAGAACCAAAAAAAAAGGAACGACGAGAAAAGAACCAAAAAAAAAGAAACGACGAGAAAAGAACCAAAAAAAAAAAGAAACGACGAGAAAAGAACCAAAAAAAAAAAGAAACGACGAGAAAAGAACCAAAAAAAAAAGAAACGACGAGAAAAGAACCAAAGAAAAAAGAAACGGCGAGAAAAGAACCAAAGAAAAAAGAAACGGCGAGAAAAGAACCAAAGAAAAAAGAAACGACGAGAAAAGAACCAAAGAAAAAAGAAACGGCGAGAAAAGAACCAAAGAAAAAAGAAACGGCGAGAAAAGAACCAAAGAAAAAAGAAACGACGAGAAAAGAACCAAAGAGAAAAGAAACGACGAGAAAAGAACCAAAGAGAAAAGAAACGACGAGAAAAGAAACGACGAGAAAAGAAACGACGAGAAAAGAAACGACGAGAAAAGAAACGACAAGGAAAGAAACGACAAGAAAAGAAACGACAAGAAAAGAAACGACGAGAAAAGAAACGACGAGAAAAGAACCAAAGAAAAAAGTAACGACGAGAAAAGAACCAAAGAAAAAAGTAACGACGAGAAAAGAAACAAAAATAGAAACGACGACAAAAGAAACAAAAATAGAAACGACGACAAAAGAAACAAAAATAGAAACGACGACAAAAGAAACAAAAATAGAAACGACGACAAAAGAAACAAAAATAGAAACGACGACAAAAGAAACAAAAATAGAAACGACGACAAAAGAAACAAAAATAGAAACGACGACAAAAGAAATAAAAATAGAAACGACGACAAAAGAAACAAAAATAGAAACGACGACAAAAGAAACAAAAATAGAAACGACGACAAAAGAAAGAAAAAAAGAAACGACGACAAAAGAAAGAAACGGCGACAAAAGAAACAAAAAAAAAGAAACGACAAAAACAAAAAAAAAGAACCGACAAAAACAAAAAAAAAGAAACGACAAAAACAAAAAAAAAAGAAACGACAAAAACAAAAAAAAAGAAACGACGACAAAAGAAACAAAAAACGGCGAAAAAAAATGCTGTGTGACTCATCACCCAAGAGCAAGAAGACCCCTTAAAAAAAGAAAAAAAAAGAAAAGAGGTCCCCACAGTAAATCTCCATGAAAAGAAAGTATCACTTTTCAGATACCTGTCACTGAATAGTATAAAGGATATCGTTGATATCCCTTGGGAAAGGTAGAAGTTCATTTCTTCCCCTAGCTATGGGTTAAATAGTGGAAACTGCAATTTAACACCTTTCGTTGGTTGCTAGTCTAAGATAGAAAAAAAATCTGAATTTAAATCCATGGAGAAGGAAACGAAGAAACCACGCCACATTTTTTTTTTTTTAATTCTTGGTAATTCATAGAAAATAAAGATATCTTTGGAGAGCCATAACGATTTATATACTAATGAAACATTGCATTAAAAATATGATACAACGTGAAACCATCGAGTATCGAATTGCCTCTGAATTAGTATTGGTCATGCGATGTGAAGTGATTATTTACATTAATCAAACATGGACTATTGTCCTGATCTTTGTTGCTATAATAACAGCAAAGATCAGATCAATAGTCAGATTGTAAACAGTAATAGTCATTTAGACTAACCATTACACTTGCTATTTGATAAACAACCAAGAAAAACGAGAACATCTAACGGATGTAAAAAGCTTGAAGCCTGGCAAGCGGACAAAGAAAAGCCGAGAAAAGCCAGTCATAATCAACGCTGCCCATGGTCGTTATTCATTCTATGCATCTCTATGAGCATGTAATTCTTTTAAATGTTTTTTATCTGGGTCGATACACTCTTCACCTGCCACATCAAATAGCGCGAAATTTAAACTTCAAACCTAACAGGGAAACAAATATGGGTGAATAGTCGAACCCCGTCTTCTGGCACAAAGAAGACATTTGTGACCATGATAATAATCAAGCCTTATGTGGCCGAAGTGGTTAAAGCGACGTTTATAAACCAATTTCCAAGGGCTGTTACTTTATTTCCGTTTTCCGGTGGGAAAGAGAGAGAGAGAGAATTTTCTCTATCTTTACTGAAGGCGGCTGTCGAACTTATTGGCTGAAATGATAAAGTGTTTAGTTGTTTGACGGCAGAATGATAGCAGTTGTGCATCTTAATTCTGAGGTTGAAATGGTTAAGGCGACGTCCATAAAGAACAGGCTCCCTTGATGTCTCCTTGATTATTTCTCATTTTGTGCCGTTTATTTTAGCTGTGGAAGAGTGCTAAAATGAGATTGACAGAAACTAGAAATACAAGAATCGAGGTCATTGAAGTATTTTATCTTAAAGAAATATATATTTGTATTTTGCTAAGGTTTTCAGTCATTGGAAAAAGAAGAAAAACAGGAAGGAATATGAAAAAAAAGAAAAAAGAAAGAAAACGGACGAAAAAAGAAAAAAATGACGAAAAATCAAGGAAAAAATGTAAAAATGAAGAGAGAAAAAAATGAAGAGAGAAAAAAATGAAGAGAGGAAAAAATGAAGAGAGGAAAAAATGAAGAGAGGAAAAAATGAAGAGAGAAAAAAATGAAGAGAGAAATTGACGAAAATATGAAGAATAAAATGAAGAAAATATGAAGAATAAAATGAAGAAAATATGAAGAAAGAAATGAAGAAAATATGAAGAAAGAAATGAAAAAAATATGAAGAAAGAAATGAAGAAAATATGAAGAAAGACATGACGAAAAAAAATGGAAAAATAAAAGGAAAAATGGCGAAAAAATGAAGGAAAAGAATGAACGAAAATAACGAAGAGAAAAGAATGAAGAAAATTATGTAATTGCCAAATCCCCTAAGTGTATTATAAAATGTTGATTGATACCAATGTGGCTCTCAATTGAGTTCAATCGATACAATTTCAGTTGGTGAATATTAACGTATAGGAATAAACACATGCAAGGCTTAAGTAGAACCGTCTCAGTCAGAAATTTGAAAAAAAAACAAAAAAAAAAACATCAATTCAAAATTCCAAGGTTAACGAGTATGAAAATTCACAGAGAAAAACCTGTGGAAAATTTAGACAGCTCTGTTTATTTTGCAAACTAATTAATATCTACTCAAACACGTCTACATACTAAAATAGCGTTTAAGAATTTTTTTTATAAAATTGGGAGTGTATATATATATATATATATATATATATATATATATATATATATATATATATATATATATATATATATATATATATATATATATATATATATATATATATATATATATATATATATATATATATATATATATATATATGGCACGGTGGAGTAGTGGGTAGCAGCCGGCTCGGAATGAGGAATCGGGGAGCCAAGTTCGAATCCCACTCAAATCATTACATTCACTAATGCTAATTGCTAATACACATGGGAAATGTATGAATCCTCTTCTCCGCGCAGCTATGGGTAAATAGCAGGGCAGACTGGGTTCTATAGCCTTGGGTGGCAACTGGTCTAGGAGAAGGACAACTCTGAATACAAAACCTGTAGAGGGTCATTTGGGGACCTTGTGGCGCGTAGTGCACCAGGTCTCTGTATTTGGCCCTTCAAAATGTGTGGATGGTTCTGCACAAAACCTTCACCACTATAATCAAATCATATGTTCTGGTGTCTGCGCTGTCGGTTCCGAAGAACTGAGCTGCTCCCCCCCCCCATACGTCGATTACGAAGGGGATATATGTGTGAAAATATATAGAAAATAGGAAAGAACTGGTTAGGTAAATAATCCAAAGTTCTTTAGTATTTTTTTTATTATTTTTAAAAAATAGTGCTCGATACAAAAATAGAGCATAAATATAATTATTTATTTAAAAATATGATTCCAACACGCTACATAAGAGGTCTCATGTTTCAAAACAAGAGCCGAAAACTTCAATATAATTATTTGAATTAAAGTAAGCTCTGTTCCATCTTCAAGCGATTTTTTTTTGTTTTTTTTTTGGAATAACTTATTTCTGAAATTTACGTGTTTTAATAGCAAAATAGTAAATTTCAGAAATAAGTTATTCCCAAAAAATTTTTACATAGTTTCACGGTAACGACACGCCTACTTAAAAGGTGGTTTATCAAAATATATAATAATGGACGGTTACGCGTATTTGTGAACAACCATGTGCTAGGGTAGATAGACAATTGTTCAACACCTACAGAAAGCAACTGTGGTTTTTACTGCAAGTAAGCTGATCGGACCTTAGCATAATTAACAATTTGAACAAGGTCAATACACTGAAACCCTCGGTCACAATGAGTTGTAATTCCATGTCCAGTTTCACTCACAAGGTTTCGATGAGCCTGTGGTACGGTATTCAGACACTTTCCAAACGTTTCAACACACTGAAATTGGATAATATATCGGTTATATTAAGAATCGAAAGCAGGTTTCATGGTCGGAAAGCGAGTCTTTTAACCCCCCCCCCCCCACCGACCACACACTATAGACTTGACCGGAACCCGGCGATCAGTGTCCACAACTTCCCAATAATGACGTGTTTTTTTTTGTTTTTTTCTCTCACTGGATTTGTTTAACCTGCACAGCTCATTATTAGAAAAACAACCAGATTTTCTTAGTGACCAACGTTGACTTAACGACCTAGCCTATGTAGATGACAGTAGATACATATGGAAAAACTGAAAGAACTTTTAGACAATGCAGTTGACGAAAGCAAGAAGACTAAATCTCAGTTGTATGACAAGATTCAAGTTGTGAGCAAAATGGGCATCTCAAGATTTAAGTTATACATCGGGGACGTAAGAGCAAAATGGGCATCTCAAGATTTAAGTTACACATCGGGGACGTAAAAAAAAAAAATCATCAACCAACTGTAGAAATTCAATTATTTGAACAGTGTGGTATCAAAGAGCGGAAAGTTTGAAACAGAATTTGAAGATGAATACAAATACGAAAGATATATCTGTCTATATCTCTGAGATGAGGCATTATGATTATTTACATTATTCGGACTGTTATCCTGATTTTCATTACCAAACTCACCAGTGGGTAAAGACGTTGGTTAGATCCAATGATTAGTCCCAAAGAGTTGTGAGTTCAATACCAGACGACTGCAGTGAAGAACCAAAAAATATGGAGAGTTGTGTTAAAGGGAAATAACCGAGACATTCGCAAGAGGCATGACACGTGGAACTAGAACAATCTAGCCCGGTGGACGGAATAAAGGGTTCGGTTCGAAATTGCAATCATCTGAAGAAGGCCGGGGCGTACAACGGCCGAAATGTTGCGAAAATGACAATGAAGATGAGGGTAACAGTGTAAATAATGTAACGAAAGATATGTTGTTTTTTTTCAAAAGCTGTACAATTTAGTAAGGGAAGAAATAAAAGAGCGCTAGATTGGTATGTATTGCCTAAGGTAATTGATCACACCGAATAATGGAGAATGTGGAACTCCAGACGGATATATAGGATATTATAGAAATAGCATTTGAAAAATGTGGACGTTTTAATGAGAATACTAACTACAAAGAAATTGTTCATAACAATTAGATAAAGCCAGCTGAAAGTCTTAGGACACATGAGTAAAAAGGTTTGGAGAGTTCAACACTCACAGGAAACGTCGAAAATGAGTAAAGTTAAAGAATGTAACTCCTAAACTATTTGACAGGTCTGACAATTAACACAAAGCCAAAAATAGAAGAAAGCTGTGGAGAGACCTTATCGCCCAGATTCTGAACGAACATAGCTATATATTATAAAATAAATAATTCCTAGAGGAGAAAGAAGAGTACATTATTCGAACTAATGTCCTCATCTTTGTCGCCATATTTATTATAACGTTTCGCCCGTTGTACACTCCGGCCTTCTTCAGGTGGTTGGAATGTCGAACTGAACCCTTTATTTCGCTCACTGGGGTAGACTGTTCTAGTTCCACGTGCTATATTTAATGGATGTCAGTTATCAGCTATCTCCTGTTAATTTTCCCTCTGAAAGTTCTCCACTGCCTTAACCGGGTATTGAACTCACACTCTTTGGGTCCTGTCACTGGATCTAACCAACGCCTTTATCCACTGTATCATGTGTCCTTGAGGACAACTGTGTATGAATTTCTCAGTATTATAAACCTAATGTCTTCAGCAACCATTTTTACCAGTGCTCATATTGCAATTTTTGCTTTTATCATTGCAACTTTGTTGTTATTATCGCTTTTCTCTGGCACTCCTTATTACTGGTTCCCATATTGTATTCATTTCTATGCTTGGTCGGCTCAGGACATTTTTGTGGCCTAGCATATGTGCTGATTCCTTAAGTTTACGAATTTTCCAATGGTGTTTCTTGTCTATGATCTTAACCTGATACCACAGAGGGCGGTGATCTCCCTTCTCTCTCCATATGAGAAAGAAGAGATAGTATTAATTCATGACCGGACTGGGGTACTTAATATACAATAATAATATGCAAGATCGTACCACAGATAATTTCAATGATGAAGTGAGTTCAATCTTCACTTGGTGGCATCCGTTTCTCAGAAGGAGTTTATTATCTAAACTTAAAAAGAAAAGAACTGATATAATCAGGTACTTAATCCTCTTGTCAAAAGTCAGTGTCATTGCCCAGTTGTAGAAGTTGGCTTTCGGGGGAAGGGTAAACTAGAAAAATTGACCGAACACCATATTCCTCTCTCGGTCTTGTTATGTAAAGCTGGCCACTCGTATTCAAGGATACCTGTCTACTAGGGTGACTAGCTAATCCCTGTTGCAGACGCTTGCTGAGGCGCATTTGTGCGTATTCAACGCCCACAGAGCCAACCCGTAGTTTATACTGCGACTTTGCTTAGTTTACACTTTCTAGGAAAGAGCGTGATCAACAATATGAACGAGGCCAGTACTCTCAAGCCCTCGGCCACGATGATTTATGACTTCGTGCTAGCACAGCTATCGACGGCACCGAAGGGTTCTGTCTATCCAATTTCACTCAACTCACCAGGCTTGGACCAACCCGTGGTATGGCTTTCAGACACTTTCCGCAAACTGGGATCGACCCCCTCCAGTCTGATAACATCATAAAGTTTCCTTCCTGACAAATCGAACATGATGAGATTCGAACCTGGGTCTCATGATCAGAATGCGAACGTTCTAACCACTCGGCTACATATACCGGGCAATGAAAGACAAACGAAATAAAGACACCCTCAACCTGACAACCGATATACGGATACTTTAGACGGACCCCAGAAACCAAATAAAAGAACATAGCAAGAAAACCTTTAAAAAAACAAACAAACAAAAAAAACAAAAAAATCTATAAGATATTGAACCATCTATGTAAGAATGACACCCCGGTTTCAGAAAGAAAAAGACGAGATAAAATAGTTTTATCCCGACTCCGACTAGGAGATGCAATCATATCTACTAAGAAATAAAACACCCACATCATGCAACAGATGTCTAGTTCCTCTCAGAGACGTATATATACTCATAAGTTGGCATGATCTCGATCGAACAAATTATTATCAGGCAAACAATTGATAAGAATTCTTTCAAAACACTATCCGTAACTTCTTTAAGGAAATCAATCTTTATACCAAAATATAAACTATAAAGCACCCTATAAAACTAAATAATACATTTTGAAAACTGAAAAACAACTCTCCAGACATAAATATCACTACTAAGCAATTTGTATTAAAAACAGAATGCAAAATAATTTGTATTAGAAACTGGCATCTCTAATTGATTAAAAATAAAAAAAAATCCTCCAACTAATAAGTACCAGAAACTGATGTACAGAATGCATCAAGCTACACTCCAAACCATTACGACTCGAAATGCCGTGTTTGAAAGACTTTAGTATAACCAAAACTTCAGTTTGGTATTGTGTTTAACTGATCTAAACATTACATATATTATCGTTTTACAATTAGTTTCTGTATTAAGATATTAGTATATAGTATATTTATTACAAGGAGTTTTATTCTTTTATTGACCAAAAAAAATTGAAACTTTTTGCATATAACGTCCTTTTAATTCAATCTTTCAAAATAGCATTATTTTCTTCATTTTTATTACTCCTGTAAAAACCAATAAGACAACTCAAAACATAAAAAAGCAAATTAAATCTTAACCCTTTGAGCCTTGCGTTCTTGAACAATTTTAACCCTTCTGCCTGAGCTCCTGAGTCAAAATTCGCAAATAATTGGTATGTAATGCTTCACGGTAGATATAAAAACTCCAACGGACAAAAATCCCAGCCTCATAAAAAAAAAAGTTTTTTATATAAATAGAAACAAAGAAATCGATCTTTCTTGAACATATAAGTGTGAATTAGGATGAAATATGGATCGGGATCCGACAGAATGTTAGAATAAAGAACAAATAGGAACCGTTTATTAATCTAAAATGTTTCACTTTTATTAATCATTTGAGCCGTGCGTTCCTGAACAATTTTAAACCTTCTGCCTGAGCTCCTGAATCAAAATTCGCAAATAATTTGTGTGTAGTGTTTCACAGTAGATACAAAAATAGTTACAAGTGTTTACCCACCGCTCAACCGGTGGCTGGGCATCAAGTCATTTTTCTCTACCACTGTTCAACAGGGGAGCTAGGTATTATGCCATTTTTCTTTACCACCGGTAAATCAATGGTCAGGGTTCAAAGGGTTAAATGATATATCGATATTTTAAATGAGATGATTGAAAACCACACAGTACTAAAGTTGTGACATTGGCCCTCGATATAAACCAAGTCTTCATAGAGTTACTAAAACCAAAAAAGAAAACAATTGCATTTGATTTTTTTTTTCAGTTATTAACCGTTACAGGGCCTGGTAGTAGACAAAAGTCAAACATTAAGAAATCAGGTTTATTAGTCTTTTCAGAAGCATTTATTAGGTTGATGTAAAAATATTGTTTTTTCACGTTAAAAATACGACATTATTTTTGCACCAACCTAATACCTCCATAACGTCGGCGATTACGGCTCTTTCCAGCTTCCTTTATTGGCTGCAAATTGATGTTTCTGTTTTAGGGGAAATTAGCAGTGTAGATTTCTATTGTCTTTTCCAGGGTTACCAATTCAGTTTATTTATGCGTTTCTCGAGTTCAGAAAGGTCTGCCAATTTCATTTTTAATGACTATTAATGTGAGAATTTACCGAAATGGATTTATATATATATATATATATATATATATATATATATATATATATATAAAATACATATATATATATATAATACATATATATATATATACACAGCTCGAGTCCTGTGTTATATATATATATAACACAGGACTCGAGCTGTGTTTCGTTGAGAGTTGACGCAGAGAAGCACTATTTTGCGCTCTATCTTTATAGTTTAAGCATTGAGCACTCTTATTCACTGCTTAGGTAGGTAGTTGCATTTTGGTCTTTTCCGCTTTCTTAGTATGTAATATTTTTCATTTTATTAATATTTCCTTTTTTAAGTTTTTTTTTTTTGAAGGGACAGGTGGTCTGTTCACACTAAGATTTTTGGAGATATATAATTTTTTTTTTTCATAGCCTGACGATTGCGTTTAAGCATGGAACAGACCGTTCCCTCAGGGTGTTCAATGCTCATTTTTATATTTACATGTTCTCTGCCAACAGGTGTTTTTATATATAGTGCTCAATATTAAAAGTAGAGCTTTAATGATATTATGTGAAAAGATTACTTGCGGATTGAAAAAGTCACGGAATAAAGTGAAAAAAAAAATGGAAATACCGTTTAGAACCACAACCCCTGAAGACTGGAAATTTTTTTACCAAGAAACAGGGATAAAATTGATATTTAAAAATTAAGTAATCTTTATATATATATATATATATATACATACACACACACACATACACACACACACATAGAGGGTGTATGAAAAATAATTTTACAAACTTTCTGGGAGGGTTCTTCACAACAAAACAAAGCCAAAAGTCCGTGTAAACATATGTCCGTCAATCCCGCGTTTCGAGTCATGTTGAAAGAAAATTTTCTGTAGATGGCGCTGTGTTGTCATGTAGACTACGTTACATTTGTCATTCGTGTACATTTGTGGCTGGTCTGTCTTCAACATATGTTTATATGAACATATTTAACTTTTTTTATTGTCAGGAACCTGTTCCGGAAATTTGTAAATGTATTTTTGATAATATATATATATATATATATATATATATATATATATATATATATATATATATATATAGGAAAGTTTTACTTTTTTTAATATCATAATTCAGAAGATATTAAACAACCTGGAAAATTAGATGTATTTACGGTACTGTCTTACTAAAAAAAAAAAGAGGGGATCCTTCAAAATCTACGGTCAGTCTAGTGCTCGTTGTCCTTTCGATATCAGTGGTTAAGTCGTTGCATGTTGATAGCTAATTGACAAGACAAGCACCTTTCATCATTAGATTCGTGAATAACCTTAAGCAATGTTTACTTTATTCCCGTTGAAATTTAATGCAAAGTTTGACAATAGAGGTAACAGCTTTTTAGTTCTTCCTCCTTGTTGCAGTTATAGTAATTAAGAGGGGAAATACGTATTCATATGATTTACTCATCTCTCTTTCATGTATGTCACTACACCTGATAAATGTGAAAGGGAGAAACAATTTCATGCCTCCCCTTAACAGAAAAGAAAATACTTCTCAACTTCTATGTCATATCAATCCTCCTATATGGCGATAAATGCTGGATAATTTCCTCAAAGAGGAAGAAGTCACAACAGAGATTTGGTTCTACAGAAGGATGTTGAGACATCATGGACCAAACACGTAAGCAAAGAGAAAACTTTAAAGAAAATGGGAACGTAAAGTAAACATATTTTGAATCAGAAAGAGTTGAATATTTTGGGTGAGAAGGCTTGGAAAATTCGACACTCACAGGACATGGATAGCAGGAGGTACAGAGATAAATCTCGAATGACTTACTTTCTCAAGTAAATTTCTGCAAATGGATGACAGAAAGGAGATTTTTAGGAATAGTAACAGAGCTACAAAGTATGAGAAATTGTGGAGAGCTATCACCGTCAGCAATATGAAGAGAAATGGCGTAAAAACAAGACGGTTCGAGTTTCGGAAAAAAAAAAACAAAAAAAAAACAGAATACATTTTCTCCAAGACCTGAAATCTGGTCCACCCCATTTTTCCAAAGCGTTTTAAAAGCTGTTTTTTGTAAACAAAGTTCTTAATATTAAAAAATAAAGCTACAGTACTATATATATATATATATAAAGTTTTCTGATGAGTTTTCCTGTGTGATACGTAGACATTACAAATTTAAGCGCCTTACTAGAAATGGTTCGATATAAACGTAAGTTCTATGCTAACACTTTCTCTCGCGTGTGTAACTTTTCTGGTTTCTTGCATTTCAGTCAACTTTGATCTTCAAAAATTTAATTGCAATGTCAATTGTTATCTTCTGTCGTCTTAGTTTCTGTTCTATCTCTCGTTAATAGTATTTTCTTTTTCTCTTATTCTTTCACACTTCATAAACCCTTACAGATTAGTGTGTGTGTGTGTGTGTGTGTGTATGTATGTATTATAGATGAAGAAAAAAAACCTTCAAAAATATTATGTACCTGACTAAGTCAATCATTAGCGTTTGCTATGTAGAGCATATAAGTATAATGGTTTTCCAAGCGCAGCTTAGATGTTGCATAAGTCCGAAAGCAGGGGGACACCCAGTGAGGATCGAACTCACTATTCAATGGTAAATGATCGAGCGAGATAAGCTTGCTAACCATTACATCGCGTCGAAGTGCACAAAGTGCAAGTATATTTGCTAATTTCATTTATTTATCTAATCCTATGAACGCTGTATCTGCCGAACTTTAATTAAAATAGGTCTTTCGAACTTTTTTCAATTCTTTCATTTATACATACATACATTATATATGTATATAGGCAGCATATCTTCATACAAGGATGTTTAGTCGAATAATCTAAACATAACATGTCTATTTTAATCCTCTCAAATTTATGGATCAATTTCTTAGTGTTGTTATTAAACTGATTAAGAAAGATGCCGTAGTTTTTCTCATTAATTTAAATTTTTTTTCCCCCATGTACTTTGAATTTCCTCCAAGTTAATTTTCAAGGTTGAATTGCTAAGACAAACAATGAATGTAATTGATAGTTTGAATTTTAAAACAATTGCAGGTTGAGCATTTTAAAGCATTAATAATAATAAAAAAATATATGAACTAAGTTACCACACTTACATATACTTAATATTAATTTTTAAATTCACTGTAACGGAGCACGTTTCATGGGCATTTACAAAAAATCTACAACTACACACACACAATATATATATACATATATATACACACACACACACACACACACACAAGCAGCATATCTTCATTCAAGCATGTTTAATTGAATAATCTAAATATAACATGTCTATTTTAATCCTCTCAAATTTATGGATCAATATTTTTTAGTGCTGTTAATAAATTGATTATGAAATACGCCGTAGTTTATCTCATTTCTTTTATTTTACCGAGGTACTTTGAATCTCATTCAAGATCATCTTCAGGGATGAATTGCTAAAACAAAAATTAATGTAATTGATAGTCGTAGATGTTTTTGGAAATTATATATATATATATATATATATATTGTGTAAAGGTAAAATAAATCCGTGGGTATATAATTTGAGTGAATCCTAGTAATATAAAATATTAAAACTAACCCACAATAGAAAGCTCGATGTATTTATTTGTTTGTTGAAAAGACAGACGACCACTTTGATCGTCTGCTGAAATTGTCTATTCACCACATGAGGTAAAAAAAGATTTTTTGATTATTTATACACACAATATATATATATATATATATATATATATACGCCCAGGTTTTTTCCCCCCACTTCACCTTAACAAAATTACTGCTCTCACAAACAAATGTACACAACAGATTCATAAAATCAAAAGAAAATGGTTGAATACATCAACACAGTTATAATGACAATATTCTCCACACGTGTCAAATACTCACGTTATTTTCAGTTAACAATATGAAAATAGCTTTCTCAACATTCCAGTTGCTAGGAACATTCTGTTTTTTTGTTTTTATTAGTTGCCTTGTTCAATTAAATTCATTTCGTATTTTGCTTTGATAAAGTCCACATTGGGCGAAACGTGTCAGCAATTACTAGTTTTCCTATTGTCATATATATATATATATATATATATATATATATTAGTCCGTGCATGAAATCAAAGCTCAAATACTATTATAAAATACATCTCTCTCTTTGAGACGTTTCGAGATCTATATCTGCTAACATTATATATGGATATCTTTTTTTAACATTGAAATCAATTTCCCTTGTCTTAGACAGAGAAAGTCATATATATATATATATATATATATATATATATATATATATATATATATATATATACCGTTGTAACAGGGATCGAAACTGCAATCCCTTTTTATCCAGGGAAAATAGCTTATAGCCAGTCGTGCTTTTATGGAATTGTACCAACCTCAATATTCAGGTGGTTTGATCCATAACGGCGGAGCGAAAAATCGGTGAGCAGAGTTCGAATTCCATTCGAGTTCGTTATATTTCCCTCCGCACAAACATTCTTGGAAAAATGCATGTATCGACCTCATCTCCTCTAAGCTATGAGCTAAATATCAAGAAAGACTGGATCGGATAGCCTTGGTTGGCAGTCAGATGGTAACGACAGCGTAATATAAAAATTATTCTGCCGAATCAGTCATGAATTGTAAAGAGACATGATCGCTCAAGCGTGCATCAAGCATCTTACCTATGGATAGAACCAACCAAGCTCAAAATGGATCATACTCGTTGTGACCATAAATGTGATACTCCACCTCCCAGTTATAAATCAACGTTTAAAAGTGACCGAAACCTTATTATATATGAGAAAAAACAAAACAAGAAAACAGCTCTAAACCTGTATTTGTAATTCTTGTCACTTGATTTATTACTAAAGAATTTGTGTGGTGATGTCTGACCGCTTGTATTTTATTAGTGATATAGTAACACAAACTCTTTACCAAAGTTGTTCAAACTTGCCATCTTCCTAGTGACTGTCTATTTGTTAGGTATACTTGTAATTGCGGTTCCTGTATAGAGATATTGTCTCTGTACCGTTTATTCTTAACAAAAACGTCTTTGTTGCGATAATATTAAGTCTCTCATATATATGAAAATAAGTAGCCAAATAAAAACAGATTTTTTTTTTTTTTTTTTTTTTTAATGGTGGGTCGAGTTTGAATAAATAAAGAGAAAATTCTTTCTCGGCTCTTTTACCGAGACTAAAAACATCCGATTTAGCTATCGACATGCAACGAGACTTTCTCACCGATCTCGATGATAATACGATAACTAGACTGGGCGTTGTTTCTTTTTCAAGCAGGACGATACCGTAGAGGCATCTAATTTTCCCGCCTATTTTTGTTCCCTCAAAAAAAAAAAAAAAAAAAAAAAATATGAAATAAAAAATTTACAGTGAACATATTTTTTTTGTTGACATTTTCAAAAAACAAAAAATTTCTTTTACTTACGGCACAGTTTATTAAAGTCTCCTGCGAACTATGGTCCAAAGAAACAAAATTTGTTTTTTTTTTTTACAGTTTATCAACCTTTCCCTTTTCTTTTGTCACTTTCCAAAATAGATTTTTCACTTAATAATAAAATCAATTTCAAGCATCTTCTAAGCTTAATAAACATAAAAAAATTAATTTGGCAGGCCGAGTTCAAATATCTGTTGAAGCAGTTGCCTTTGAGAAAGGCATGAACACGTTTCATCCCCACCGCAATAATGTGGCAAACTGAACTTGCTATAGGGCAATTTATCTAGAAGAAAAACTAACCCTGGAGTAGGAAGCAGGAAACTACATCACTAATTTTCCCAATATCAGTTAGAGCAATTTACCGATAATAAAGGAAGCTGGAAAGAGCCTTGATCACTGACAACAAAGCGACAGGCTTTTGAAAAGATAAAATAAAATAAATAAATAAAGTAAATAAAAAAATAAAAAAGCGAGACAAAGTAAATTATTAAATGCAATTAGAGAGAAATTTGATTTCGATAATTCAAAAGCTCTTGCTCAAAACCTGTTATGGATTTATTATCTTGTCTTGCTAGAACAATTACGAGTTACCTTGGTTCTCAATGGGTACCCAATAATTTTGGCCTTGTGCGACATCTAAGCTACGTTTGGAAAAATCACTATATAGCCGGGTTTTTTTTTGGTTTGTTTTGTTTTTTAAATTCTAACTTTTTTCATTTTGTCGTTTGCAATTAACTCGCACCTTCTCCCTCTGAAATCTTGAACCTTTCCAAACCCTGTCTGATCTTCTAACCAATGGAGAGTTCACCTACGGAAAAGAATAATAATATTCAACACACCTTTTGGTGAATATGCTATAATTGTAACCCAGTCTCACTAACCCATCACTTGACACATTTTTCAAACGTTCTCAGCTCTGGCGCGAATGCCTTTTTCTGCTTACATAACTGAAATTTTTGAAATATAATCAGGAGAAACGGTTTTTGACGCTACTCGATGTGATTATGATGACAGGAGATCCTGTCGGTTAAATAAATAAATAAATAAATACGCAATTTACTACCGAGCGCGATATTATAGTTTATTTCTATTATATGGTGATCAACAGTTTGGGCAACTCGTATGATCCGCCGACGGAACAGATATGTTCAACACGTGATTTATAAGAAATTACATTTTCGTCCGGCGTGTATAACGTTTGGCGTTTCGACACTTCTTGACGAATGAACCGAGCGAATTTAAAAAAACAAAAAAAACAAAGGTTCATCTACGAAAATCTGGAGCTGACGTGCTGAATATAACATCAATCAGCTAAGTGATAAATTTTATTCAAATTAATCATATATATATATATATATATCAGAGTAAAAAATAATTATATCAAAATGCTAGTAACTGTAAAGTCAGCCTTATTGTTCCACGGTGTGCGTGTTTTCACACATTTAAAACAACTATATTTCATGAAATTATATGCAGTCAACTTCTTAAATACAAACAATGTTTAAGTTTGACACAAAATTCGATAAATTCAAGTTTTCGTATCTTTGCTAAAAAGATACGCATTTCAAAAGAACACTAATTTTTTCAATAGACAGATTTATGCCATATATATATATATATATATATATATATAGCCAAAGATCTGCCGGCTACAAAAACAACATAATGAGCACCACCCACTTTTCGCACATCTGCAAGCATACATTTAATTTTTAGACCATACAGCCAAGAAATATGCATTCAGAAATGTATTGCGAAAAATATTTTGTAAAAAGGTGTAAACAATGCATGGTTTTTTTTTTTTAAATATCAATTTTTATAACATAAAATTTTATATATATATATATATATATATATATAAAATTTTCGTATTGCTTTTAAAACTCACGCTTTTTTTATTTCTGTTTTCAGGTTATCCTTTCAATGGGGCTGTGTTTTCGTTGCTTTTTCGTTTCATTACTGGATTTCCTTTTTTAGATGTTATCCTTTTTTTTTCTTTTTTAACTGTCTCCTTTTTTATCCTTTTATTGGTCGCTATCTATTTTTTATTTTTTTTTTTATTTTCCTTTTCTTTCGTTTAATTTTAATTTTTTTCCTCGTTTTCGTCCCGTTTTCCTTTTTCCTTGTTTTATGTGTATATATTTCCGTGCGATTTTTAATTTTTAAGACACTTTTTACTGGCCGTAAACAAAATAAAAAAAAAAAAAAGGAAAAAAAAAACAAACTTTTTTTCACTCCAACTTTTCACGTTGAATTAATCCAATTTTTTTTTTAAATTCTTTTTTTTTTAAAAAAAAGAATTTTTTGGGAGAAAGTATCCCCAGCAAACGCCCTTTTTACCTCGACCTTGTGTAGACAAGTATATAACGATATATATTTATATATACACATGTATATACTCGTTATTTTTTCTCTCTTTCTTACAATAACAACAACAAAAAGTTGTGTGTTTCTCTTATATTTTTTCTTTGATTTTTGCGTTGAAGAAACTAGTGTTTTTTTTTAACTTCCTTTTTAACATAAAAAGGATATCTTAAAATATGTATTTATATACATTATACAAATATTATAGATGTAAAATTTTTAACTATACAAGTGTCCACAGCGAAAATATAAAATTCCATGAATTTTGTGGTTTTATAAGAAATATTACACCTTCTTTTTAAAGTGGACTATTTTGCTTTGGTAAAGAAATAAAATCCTTCTGATTACCAATTAAATATCTCTTCTCTCCTCTTCTCCACTTACTTTGATTTGGACAATTTGTTCAAACTGATTTTTATGCTTATGTAAATAATTGAAATAAAGGTGTATCTGACGGTGCATTTGAAAGCTTTCTGTGTAGTTTTACTTCATCTGTGTGTGCGCATGCGTGTGTGTGTGTGTGTGTATACTATCGCTATTCTAGATAGAATAGGATTTAAAGTTAATATGTTTTTGTTGTTTGTTTTAATATACAAATTTGCTTTTTGAAAAAATAATTATAAAACAAACAAAAATAATAATTTATAAAGCACTTCCGTTTTCTTTTCGCAATATGAATGGATTTTATCGCGTAAAACATTCCTCTTTGCAATATATATCTGTTTCTTCTTGTATTTCTTTCAATATTTATTTCATTTCTTTTTCTCGCATAATGGTAACGAGTAGAACCGACATATCCAAGCCCTTGTCGTTACGTCTCCATTTCTTCATTCAATGTTAAACGGACAGACTGATAGAATGCTGATGTGGGGCATGAAGTCGTTTGGCAAGCAAATAGGGGGTCAAAGTCTGGGTGGAGTGTTGGCAACTAAAGAGAAGATGGCAGCGGCCGGGCGTTCGAAAATAAATCGATAACTTCATTTATTTAGACACAACTGTAATAGCATGAACTTGCGTCTGTCCATATATATCTATATGCTTAGATGAGAGGTGAACGTTTGGTTTTTTGCTAGAATGTAAAGAATTGCTAATAATCGAAGATGATAAAATCCGAAGGTGCAATGATGGGTGATTGATCATGATCGATAGTTTGGGAGTGAGGGAGGGAGGGAGGGAGGGAGGGAGGGAGGGAAGGCTAGCGGCAAAAGGTCTGAAAAAGCAAGAGAAGAAAGTAGAGGGCTTTTTAAAAAGTAGCAGAAATTACCATCAAGAAAATATAATTGGCAAAAAAAAAAAAAAAAAAAAAAAGAAAAATTGAAATTTTCGTGACAAAAAAAATCACAAGTCGTGAAAGCGGAAAAGAAAAAGAAGAGAGAGAAGAGAAAAAAAGGAAGAGAGAAAAAAAGGAAGAGAGAAAAAAAGGAAGAGAGAAAAAAAGGAAGAGAGAAAAAAAGGAAGAGAGAAAAAAAGGAAGAGAGAAAAAAAGGAAGAGAGAAAAAGAGACGAGAAAAAAAAAAAGAGACGAGAAAAAAAAAAAGAGACGAGAAAAAAAAAAGAGACGAGAAAAAAAAAAAGAGACGAGAAAAAAAGAAAAAGACGAGAAAAAAAGAAAAAGAGACGAGAAAAAAAGAAAAAGAGACGAGAAAAAAAGAAAAAGAGACTAGAAAAAAGAAGAGACGAGAAAAAAGAAGAGACGAGAAAAAAGAAGAGGCGAGAAAAAAGAAGAGACGAGAAAAAAGAAGAGACGAGAAAAAAGAAGAGACGAGAAAAAAGAAGAGACGAGAAAAAGAAAAAAAAAAGAGACGGGAAAAAAGAAGAGAAAAAGAAAAGAAGAGAAAAAGAAAAGAAGAGAAAAAGAAAAGAATAGAAAAAGAAAAGAAGAGAAAAAGAAAAGAAGAGAAAAAGAAAAGAAGAGAAAAAGAAAAGAAGAGAAAAAGAAAAGAAGAGAAAAAGAAAAGAAGAGAAAAAGAAAAGAAGAGAAAAAGAAAAGAAGAGAAAAAGAGAAAAAGGGGAAAAGAGAAAAAGGGAAAAAGGGGAAAAGAGAAAAAGGGAAAAGAGAAAAAGAGGAGAGAGGAAAGAGAAAAAGGAGAAGGAAAGAGAAAAAGGAGAAGGAAAGAGAAAAAGGAGAAGGAAAGAGAAAAAGGAGAAGGAAAGAGAAAAAGGAGAAGGAAAGAGAAAAAGGAGAAGGAAAGAGAAAAAGGAGAAGGAAAGAGAAAAAGGAGAAGGAAAGAGAAAAAGGAGAAGGAAAGAGAAAAAGGAGAAGGAAAAAGAGAAAAAGGAGAAGGAAAGAGAAAAAGGAGAAGGAAAAAGAGAAAAAGGAGAAGGAAAGAGAAAAAGGAGAAGGAAAAAGAGAAAAAGGAGAAGGAAAGAGAAAAAGGAGAAGGAAAAAGAGAAAAAGGAGAAGGAAAGAGAAAAAGGAGAAGGAAAGAAAAAAGAAAAAAGGAAAGAGAAAAAAGAAAAAAGGAAAGAGAAGGAAAGAAGAAAAAAGAAGGAAAGAAGAAAAGAGAAGGAAAGAAGAAAAGAGAAGGAAAGAAGAAAAGAGAAGGAAAGAAGAAAAGAGAAGGAAAGAAGAAAAGAGAAGAAAAAACGACAGAGAAGAAAAAACAAAAGAGAAGAAAAGAGAAGAAAAGAGAAGGGAAGAGAAGGGAAGAGAAGGGAAGAGAAAAGGGAAAAATGAGCGAGAAGTATTGAGAGAGAGAGAGAGTGAGAGAGAGAGAAAATCAAAGCAAAAAAAAAAAAAAACTAAAATAAATAAATAATGACGTTAATAGAAAACCGCTAAAAGATGCCCAAAAAATGACAGTAACAATAAATGAATAAATATCTCAACAGCACCGGATCAAAAAAGGATTTAATAAAAAGATGAAAGAAAACAAACGCAGTGACCGAAAAGAGACGGTGAAAGAAAAAAAAAAAAAAAGAAATAACTTAAAAAGTCTTGTGTTTGTGAGGGAAAGAAAGAAAGAAAAAAAAAAAAAGAAAGAAAAAGAAACACGAATTTGATGGCGTGAGTCAAGTTAGGAGTGTGCAATTCCGTTGGCTTTTGACGAATCGTGAAAATTACAATAATTGAAAGCTAAACATGCTTGTAAAATATACGTGTGTGTGTGGAAAATTACTTAACATCTGCAAAAGGAAGACGCGTTCGTTAAACTAATTTTCTATGTCCGAATTTATTTATTTCCAACTAAATGTCAAATAATACAAACACTGAAATTAGTAATTGTGGGCGTTTTTGTTAATCTTTTATTTGGCAATTTACAATTCTGCAAAAGGTTACGATGACGGACTTCGTAAACAGTGAGGATTGAACCCACTCCTGTCTATGGGTCAACCAAACGAACATGATAACCTGAGGTTTAACTACTAATATTATTAACTATTATTATTATTATTATTATTATTATTTATCTTGCCCTAAAAAACAGGTAAAAATGTAGAGGCGTATCAGTGTAGGGGAGGGCTTAGAGCCAGGTCACTGTTGATCTGCGAGTAGGATCACAGGTTAATTGGGTGCGTGTTGCGTTCTCTGACCCTGCCTCACAGAATCTTAGGTTTTCTATAGACTCTTGGAGAAGACGAACTTTTAGAGTTCGCTCCAGCAAAGAGGAATATTTTCGTCGAAGACGATTTGGCGTAAAAATAAGGGAAGAAAAAAAAAGAAGATATATCTGTGGAGAAGGTGCGGAGAGAAAGAGTGAGAGAGAAAGTTAGTCTTTATTTTATTTTTAATGGAATTAAAAAAAAAAGAAAAGAAAATCATGAATTAAAACTTAGCAAAGTTTTAAAAGTTGTAAAATCGTTAAAGAAGCTACACTGATCATTTTTAAGCTTTAAAACCACCCCCAACAAAATTAAAAAAAAAAAAAAAAAGAAAAAATTAAGCGACAAAAATCAAATAATTCCTGTTCCGTTTTAAAGAAACTGTATTTGAATGTTTGTAATAATTTTCTTTAAAAAATTCTTGAACTTGTATTTTTTCATTTAACTGTTAAAATTTCTATGAAGATATTTGCGAATTTCTAAATTCCATATGTGTATTTGGTATTTGTTTAAACAATCATATTTCGCACTTTTTTTATGCAATTAGTGATTGTTGGCCCCTATTAATCCTTTGTTTTAGGTATTTTTTTTTTTAGCAAAAAATTAATTTTCACTCACGAAAGTGAAAATGTCTATATTCAACATCCACAACGGTAGAGGTGTGTGTATGTGTGTGTGAGAGAGAGAGAGAGAGAGAGGAAAAGAAAATAAATGAAATTAAACCACCAAATCACTCACAGCAGTAGCAACCTACTCGGGCGGTTTCTTTTTTTCTTTTCTTTTTTTTTTTTTTTTTTTTTTTTTGTTAAGGTGAAAAAAAAATAAGGGACTACAGTATGAGACGCGAAACACGGTAAGCCTAAATAACTTCAAAATTCCTTGGGTTTGTCCTCCGTCCTGTAAGCGACATGAACGTTGCTGCAAACGGTAGAAGTCGCGGTTGAAACGGCAAGAGAATATTTCCAGAGGCAAGTAGTAGTAGTAGTAATTATAGAGAGAGAGAAAGAGAGAGAGAGAGCGAGCGCTGAGACCTCGTAGTAGTCGGAGAGATAGAACTTTCTTCGTAACCAAAGAGAGATCTTTCACAACGGTAGAGGAAGCAGTTGCAGGAATCGTTTGTTGTCGTCGTAAGAGTCGCTTCTATGAAAATCGGTACAGATGAGCGAAGGAAAAAAAAAAGAAAGAATACACCCGGCTTGTGAAAAAAAAAAAAAAAAAAAAAAAATTACAGAGAAGGCTGATCCATCCGCTACCGTAGATTTTTTTTTTTTTTTCATGAAATTAAGTAATTAATGAATTTATGTAATGTTTTTCAAAATTGTGCTTCCATCAATATTTTGTTTAGTTGTTTAGACTTTAACTTTCTGAAATCTAAAATTAGACAAGTATTTCTTATAATTGACATATATTATTTTTGTCATTAATTTTTATATATAAATTTTAATTAATAATTTTATGTTCTTTTTTCTAAAACAAGAATATTGTTGAAAGTTATCAGACCCGACCAAAAAACCATTAAAATATTAAGTAAACAAAATTGGTGTAATTTGAAAAAGCCTTAAAAGCCAATAACTTTTTCAACATCACATCCCTGTATATCAATTGTGTATATATATATATATATATATATATATATATATATGTGTGTGTGTGTGTGTTTCATTATACAGTAATGTATTGAGATACGAGTTTAATTCGTTCCGAGACACTAGTTCCTCACTCAAAAGATTCCTACCTCAAATCAATGTCCCCCTATTGAAATTAATGGGAATATTTCCGATCAGTTCCAAACCGCTAACAACTCAGCAATGCTCTTTCCAATTACTTTCTTCGCACTCATAATGTTACTAAAGGAATTTCGGAAAATAACGAAGAAAAAAAGACAACAAAACAGAGATGCTTCCAGAGCAAAGGTGAACACGTGTACTGCAGATTCTTAAATGAAACTCGCTCGTATCTCAAGGCAAAATTCGGCCAAACTCCAGCTCGTATCTAAAAAAAAAAAACAAAAAAAACTCGTATGTCGGTACGCCTGTATCTCAAAGTATTACTATATATTAAAGGCTTGCGGCCATATCACGTTGGAACCCCGGTTCTCGTACTATCACCGAAATTAAACAACGGCGAGTTCACTTAGGGGCAAATACCCCTGGGGAAGGTATGAATCCTCTATTCCCCACCTAGCTATGGGTCTATTAGTAAGACTTGTATCACTAAATCATTAGCTCTCCCACTCCCGCCCAACAAAAAATTCTTACAATATAAAAATATTTTCTGTCTTTAAATAATCAGCAAACAGGTTGATAAGCCGTAAAAACAAGTCAATATTACATATTAGGTTTGAAATTATTTGAATATTAAAATAATATCCAGTGTCTGTCTATATTTCTGGAGATGAGGTATAATGTACACTATTTACATTATTCAGACTATTGTCCTCATTTTTGTCGCCTTATTTATTATTTTCGGCCGTTGTACGCTCCAGCCTTCTTCAGGTGGTTGGAATGTTGAACTGAACCCTTCATTTCGCTCACTGGGGTAGACTGTTCTAGTTCCACGTGCCATGTTTTAATGT
Source organism: Acanthosepion lycidas (assembly GCA_963932145.1). NCBI lineage: Eukaryota > Metazoa > Mollusca > Cephalopoda > Sepiida > Sepiidae > Acanthosepion > Acanthosepion lycidas. The sequence continues at coordinate 51,905,564 of OZ010611.1, forward strand.
ATGTCAGTTGTTAGTTATCGCTTGTTAATTCCCCTCTCTAAGTTCTCCACTGTCTTAACCGGGTATTGAACTCACACTCTTTGGGTCCTGTCACTGGATCTAACTAACGTCTTTATCCACTGTGCCATGTGTCCTCGAGAGCACATGGCACAGTGGAAACGTTGTAATAAATATGGCAACAAGATGAGAACAATAGTCCGAATAATGTAAATAGAATATCCAGTCTTTACCCCAAACCAACCATATCCCCTTCAGAATATCTAAAAATATTCCCGTAAAATCCTTCAATTTTCTTCTGGACAGTTTCAATCTCACTTCGAATCTCAGTTTTATTTATTTATTTTTTTTTCCTTATTGACTGTCATCGACAATGTTGAAAAAGAAGCTTTCTTCCTTCGGATTCTGGTTACGCGAAAACATCTTTGCAAGAGAATTAAAATCAGAAACAGATAATTGTCAAGTAAGTTTTCGCAACAAAAGGAAATAATGTTTTTAATTTAATGCAACCAGCAAGAATCGATCTTGGATTCGCACGCTAACTCCCCCACCACCTGCCGAACAAATCACAGCGGTGTGGGAGAAGGTAGCAGCAGTAGTAATTGTAGAAGTAGTCATATTAGCAACTCGGATCGAAAACGAATAATAAATTCGGGTGAAGACGAAAAAAAGGCGTAAACAATATTTATTACATAAAGAATACGGGGTGATAGTTGAGTGGCCACAAAAAATCTGTCCGTTCAGATCAACTAGAAGTAATGGAAACAATTAAATGGGCCGGAGGGGGGGGAAGAGATGACAGTTGGATGGGACAGAAAATAGGAAGGAGAATGAAAAAAGAAACGGGGGTATCAAGGGAGAGGAAGAAGAAGACGACGACGAAGGGAGAGGAAGAAGAAGACGACGACAAAGGGAGTGCGAAGAAGAAGACGACGACGAAGGGAGTGCGAAGAAGAAGACGACGACGAAGGGAGTGCGAAGAAGACGACGACGACGAAGGGAGTGCGAAGAAGAAGACGACGACGAAGGGAGTGCGAAGAAGAAGAAGAAGACGAGAGAGGTATGGAAAAGGAGAGAGAAAGAGGTATGGAAAAGGAGAGAGAAAGAGGTATGGAAAAGGAGAGAGAAAGAGGAACAGGGAAGGAGAGAGAAGGAAGGAGAGAGAAAGAAGAAAGGAAAGAAGAGTGAAAGAGGAAAGAGAGATTTCATAAAAATCACGTTGTCAGTAGTCTACCCCGCTAATATTTCATTAAGTGTTGCAAATATGTTTATTGACCAACTTTCCGCAGACTTCTTTTTTCTACCGTTTTGCCAAACTTGGGGTAAATGCTAGTGTGTGTGTGTGTGTGTATATATATATATATATATATATATATATATATATATATATATATACATACATACATATAACAACATTTGAAAATCTCAATAGAACATTCTCAGTAGTTTCATATTGTAACAAGGGTATTTGCTACTAATATATATATATATATATATATATATATATAAATATAAAGAAATATAGTCTTAAGGTGTGCTATATTTATGGAATAAAGTGCTCAATATCAGAGATAGAGCGTGTGTAAATATAAAAGTGAACATAGAAGTCAACATTTAGAGGCGACAGTCTGTTTCATGCTATATGCAATCGTCAGGCCTGACGATTGCATATAGCATGAAACAAACTGTCGCCTCTAAGTGTTGACTTCTATGTTCACTTTTATATTTATATATAAATATATAAAGTTCCACTCAGCTATTGAACACGTAAACACAGATACACCGGGCAAACTTTTAAGATAGCTCATGTGGAGCTCTAATTGTACGATGGCCCAAAACTAAAGCTATCTCTGGTTCAGCTTAGAAAACAGCAATGATAATTTTGAAGAAATAACTTTGAATTCCTCAATTCACTCCATGGAACATCAAAACCTCACTTTAACTCTTATTCTGGCCAAAAGACCGATTTGGACCGAAAACTGAGTTCCTCAAATCGCAAACTCCGCGGAACTTCAAAACACACGTCATGAAACCTCTCATTTGAACTCTGAATTGAGGAAATACTTTTTATTTCTTCAAAATGCCAAGGAATCCGTTTTGGAGATATTTCAAACTGAATTTAAAACATTTTTTTAAATTCATAGTTTTTTTGTTTCTTTTTTTACTTTAAACTCAATATAAATGAAAATCTTTTAAAAATTACTACTTTTTTCAGTTAATTCAAAATATGATTTTTTAACTAATCCTTCATTATCCAGGGACAAATCCCAATGCTGGATGTTCCAGCGGATGGAGGGCAGATTATTGATCTCGGGTAATCCGCATTCCAAAAACGTATATAGAGCAAGTGGAGAGTTTCAGACAAGGGAAAGACAGAATTTGCCATAGATATACCAGACTCTCCAGTCGAAATTCGACGTATGAGGGTCAAGCAGATCAGTTCCCAGGAAACCGGCAGCCTGACAACAACACATGAGATTTGATTATAGTGGTGAAGGTTTCGTGCAGGACCATCCACACTTTTTGCCACAAGGTCCCCAAACGACCCTACGCAGGTTTTGAACACATTGTCCTTCTCCTAGACCAGTTGCCATCCAAGGCTATAGAACCCAGTCTGTCCTGCTATTTACCCATAGCTGGAGGAAGATGAAGAGGATCCACAACTTTCCCAAGGATATTAGCATGTAAGTGAATGTAATGGATTCGACTGGAATTTGAACTCGGCTCTCAGATTCCTCAATCCAAACCGTGTCATATGAACAGAATATATATATATATATATATATATATATATATATATATATATATATATGTGTGTGTGTGTGTGTGTATCTCTTATGAAACGGATTAAATCCAAGAATTATGAAATTTCGCAGAAAACGTTCGTTTTTCGAACCTGTGTGTGTGTGTATATATATATATATATATAACAACAACATTTGAAAATCTCAATAGAACATTCTAAGTAGTTTCATATAGTAAGAAGGGCATTTGCTACTATATATATATATATATATATATATATATATATATATATATATATATATATATATAAATAAATTTCCACTCAGTTATACATAAACATGTTTATAAACAGTAATTTGGACTTTGCTAACCAGACGCTTCTCTGTAACTGAAGGTTATAGCACATCAGATCAAATGAAGTTTTCTGTATAACGTATAAACTATATATATATATATATATAAGAGACACGGCACATAGAATATTTTTTTGATCTCGAAATCGTCTATGACCGACACGTCCTGTTGCTTTGGCCAGTGCCGGTCAAGATGAACAGAACTAAAGCACTAATCATAACCCACATTTTGATATTCTAGGTTCTTCCATATTTTTGTCTATTGTAGATTTCCCTCTTTTGTCGTAGGTGTACATCCACATCACTTTGAAACACGAGTTCTCGTACGATCACCGAAGTTAAGCAACGTCGAGCTTGGTTAGTACCTATATGGGAAACCGCTTGGATATAACAGGTGTTGGAAGCTTGAATGTGCGGGAGCTGTAATTAATAATACTTGGAAAGGTGGTTGATAAGTACCTTTAATATATATCAATCTACCACCTTCACGCAACAAAAAGATTAATCTGCGCCAATACTGGATATGGCAGTTCAATCATGAATAGGAATTTAAGCGTGGCCACATCGACGTGGTTCAATGGGTTGCAACACTGAGGGATTCATACTTTTCACTGCCTTCTGCCACACCTAAGCTACACTGAGCGTGCTACTAGATTGGAAATTAGGTCTCACGGTTCTAATGTTGAATTTGTTTGATGCAACAGCATTTCGTCTTAGCGGCATTATTGCCTTGATTTGGGTGATATAAATATAGCATCCAAATGAAGGAAATAACGCCACTAAGACGCAATGGGTGACAGGGAAGCATGAAATCGGAAGGAAGTGTGTGGTGAAGTTGAACGATATATTATAACAGCCTCCACAAACTTAAAGAGAAGAGTTGCAGGAGATTCCGATGTCATCTGAAAGCTGTGGTTGAATCCAATGGCAAATTTAGTAAATAAATTTACTCATTAGAAGTTTTGCATAATTTTAGTTCATATATCTGTTAAAATGAGATGACAGTGCTATTTTCATTTTTCAGTAATATAGAGGACAATTTATCTATCGCACCTCACACACATATATATATAAAATCCAAGTGTTCCGGTGTATACGGAATAAATTCCAATAGCCAAACATACTATTCTTAAAAGAGTGCTCAATACAGAGTAGAGCAAATATAATTTATTCGAAAATTATAACATAAACATTATATAAAATCACTACAAAAATAGCCATTTTGTTTCAAAATTTCTGGTGTCTTATCAAGTGATGGTGTTGAATGTAGAAAAAAGAAACCAGTAAACCTGGACCTTGTTAAGACACCAGAGGTGTTGAAACAAAATGGCTATTTTTGTAGTGATTTTATATAATGTTTATGTTATAATTTTCGAATATTTTATACATATACACACACTATATATATATATATATATATATATATATATATATATATATAGATATGTATATATATATATGTATGTGTGTGTAACGATATATAAATTTTTATATATTATAGAAACATTTGAGGGTAAAGATTTCGTCTTTTTCGACTTCGTCGGACTAAACAAACTTAGTCCAATGGAGTGGTAAAGGACAAAACGCGTCACCCGAAAACTTTTCCCACTTCGTCATACGTACAGACATACATACACACACATTATATATATCTTTCATTAAAGACGACTGACAAGATACTGCGATTAAGCTTTTTATAAAATTTTTCTTGTGTTCGAACAAGTGTCTTCTTTTCTGGATACAGAGTGTGTAGAAACTGTTCAAATCTTCTATAATTCCGAGCGTTTTCGGCTATACTTTTAGCCATTATCAAGGATGATTTTATTTTTACTTTTTAACTGGGTGTACGAGTTGTGTGTATGATTGTAGATTTATAGGGGTGTTTTATTTTCCGAACACAGCTCATTGTAGCCGTGTCCGTGGTTAATATTATTGACTAGGAATTATAAAACATTTGTACAGTTTCTATACACCATATCTAGGAAAGAAAACACTTGTTCGAAAACGAGAATAAAAATAAATATATCGCTTAATCGCAGTACCTTGTCTGTTGTATTTAATGAAACATGTATAAATGAAGGATTGCTGCCTAAATATACAACATATATATGTGTGTGTGTGTGTGTGTGTGTGTGTATCAACGCAAGCACGCATATCCATTAAATATAACGTTTTCATAAGAAATGTGTGCGTTTACGCGTCCCACCTTTTTCTCGTTGTCGTAGACGCTCAATGATGAGCCGCCGTTGGGGATCGAACTAAAGACCCTTGCCCTAAAAGCGCCAATTTCGTGGCCAACGTCTTTTGTTTCATCAAGAAAACTGAATTTATCTTTTCAAGTGTTTGTTTTTAACAAATATTTCGCTGACGCGAAATCTTGTCTGTTCAAAAAAAAACAAAAAAAACAAACTCTGAACGAGGCGGTGGCAGGAGCAAGGATAGAGTGGTAGTAGCAGTGGTGGTAGTAGCCAAAGAGTGGCGGTAATGGTGGTAGTGAGAGTAGTAGTAATAAAAGAGGTGGTGACAAAGAAACTGTGATGGCTGCGGTTGCAAGGCTGCAGGAAGCTGTAGGAGATTGCTGCTGTAAAGACGACTGCTGCAGCTGCTACTCATTGCAGACAGGAACAGGCGAGATGATGATACAGAACAGGCGGAGAGAGAGAGGGGGTGAAACAAAGAAATGGGAGAGAGAGCAAAAGGGAGATAGAGAGTGATAGGGCGGGGGAGAGGGAGAGAGGGCGAAGGAGGGGGAGAGGGCGAAGGAGGGGGAGAGGGCGAAGAGAAAGAGAGGAAAAAGGGGAAGAGAAAGAGAGGAAAAAAGGGAAGAGAAAGAGGAAAAAAGGGGAAGAGAAAGAGGAAAAAGGGGGAAGAGAAAGAGGAAAAAGGGGGAAGAGAAAGAGAGGAAAAAGGGGGAAGAGAAAGAGAGGAAAAAGGGGGAAGAGAAAGAAAGAGAAAGAAAGAGAAAAGAGAATGATGAAGGCCGGACGGCACAGTGGCTGAAACGTTGTGATAACGACAACAACAAAGATGAGGAGACCACTTTTCATCTACATATAAAATTTTGTGACTTCCGTTTCAACAAAACGGAAATGTAACAACGAGTTCTGCGATAGAGAAAGATGCCTTCCAAAAGTCAAGCAGAGTATTTATAGGTTTTGTACGATAACAAGTACTGGCAAGAATATCAGAAAGGTCTCAGGGAGAGCCAGTGTTTACAAGAATTTTTTTTTAAAAATATGCAATGTGGAATTGCTCATTTATTCAGGACAGTATTATCAAAATGTAATCACTACATGATAAGTATAATTTAATATCAGCAATCACAGTACATGTTAAGTATAACATTAATATTTTTATCTATATCTCTAAGATATTATGATTACTTGCACCATTTACATTATTTGGACTGTTATCCCCATCTTCATTGCCATATACACAACGCTAAGTTGTACTTGAAGAAATCCGAAGCGTACAAAGGCTTAAAAGTTGTGAATATGGCTATGATGATGAGGAGAACAGTCCGAATAATGTAAGTAATCATAATAACTCATGTCAGTGATCAAATCACCTGATGAAGGCCGGAGCGTATAACGCCCGAAACGTTGTGAATATGGCAATGAAGATGAGGATAACAGTCTGAATAATGTAAATAATACAAGTAAACAATGGCATATATTGAATACCTTGACTTACCCTAAGTCTCAGGTAATGATCCCTTGAAGATTACTTAACAGACAGAAAATGAATATTTAATGTTAGGGATATCTAAATAGTGTCTGTTATAATCCAGTCAGTTATAATAAATATAGTTTGTAATAGTCTCTAAATAGTTTTTAAAACTTTCTGCGGTGTATCTAGAGACTTTTGACAAACTTCAAAAAAGAATATGCCATGTTATCAGACCTGACCTGGCATCTCGGTTTCAATCGCTTTCTAACTTTTGTTATGTACCTTCTCTCTGCCTTTTTCTATAAATATGTTCGTGAGAATTGTTTTGATGAATTTTCCTCTTTTGCATCACATTTACGAAGCGATTATGTGTTCGAAAATTGTTCGATTTTATATTTTTTGTTTGTTTTGTTTTAAGGCATATCAACACCTCAATGGGTTATTTAATGCCGAAAAGATTTTTATTGCTGGTAATAATTTAAAAAAATTTTTTTTTTTTACAAAGTATTTCTGTTATTGAAACCTATTTTTACACTTTCACAGTGTTTTGACTCTAGTTTCGGAGTTAACTATTTTACCATAGCTGGGACACTAACAGGTGCTACCACACCGGGTCAGGGTGAACCTGGGAACACCAACAATTAAGAGGTGGTTCCACGCTCCTCAAAACCTCTTGATCAGCAGCCTTGCTGTTAGACGTAGTTTATCGTCTTACCCAGGACACGAATGTAGGTTATTGTTATGCCTAAGATGGGTTAATATTTTTATAATTCCTCCATCATAAAACGTATTAGCGCAACATATTTTAGGAAGAGTAACCCAACTTTTAAACTGTCATTTAGAGAGATGTCGAAAAGTTATGAACGACGCGTCTCGCCGAACGCCTCTTAGATTCGCTTTCAGTGGAGTTTCTTTTGTTTTCCGAATACAATGTGGGAAACTGAACTCCGTAACCGTATCCTGAAGAGCCCTGACGCTATTTACATTATTCGGACTATTGTCCTCATCTTCGTCGCCATATTTATTACAACGTTTCGGCCGTTGTACGCTCCGTCCTTCTTCAGGTGGTTGGAATGTCGAACTGAAGCCTTTATTTCGCTCGCTGGGATATAGTGTTCTAGTTCCATGTGCCATGTTTAATGGATGTCAAGGATACATGGCACAGTGGATAAAGGCGCTAGTTAGATCAAGTGACAGGACCCAAAGTGTGTGAGTTCAATATTCGTTTAAGGCAGTGGAGAACTTGGAGAGAGGAATTAACAGGAGATAACTGACATCCATTAAACATGGCTCGTGGAACTAGAACAGTTTGCCCAATGAGCGAAATAAAGAGTTCAGTTCGACATTCCAACCACCTGAAGAAGGCCGGAGCGTACAACCGCCGAAATGTTGTAATAAATATGGCGACAGAGATGAGGACAATAGTCCGAATAATGTAAATAGTGTACATAATACCTCGTCTCAGAAATATAAACAAATACTGAAAGGCCGAAACGTTGTGATAAATATGGGGACAGAGATGAGGACAACAGTCCGAATAATGTAAATAATGTACATAATACCTCATCTCAGAAATATAAACAGATAATGAAACGTTGTAATAAATATGGCGACGAAGATGAAGCCAATAGTCCGAATAATGTAAATAGTGTACATAATACTTCATCTCAAAAATATAGACTGATACTTAAGTCTAAATGATTTTGAAGTGTCAAGGATAGAGTGTCTAGCTCGAGTACTTCGAGCCTAGGCATACCAGAAATACACCATTTATCAGCGGCAAGAATTTGCCTGAAGACCTCAAGACGATGCCTCAAATATGAATTGAGAATATTCCTGACACAGGACAACATCGACCTTGAGACCTCTAAAACTGTTGCTGAGGACCGAGACTTTCGTGTCCAGATTATCTGCGACGCAGTGTCAGGAGGGCTCGAGTAGCCCAGCCACGTCCAACACCCACAACTTCTCTGTGTCTCCCGCTCACGACTCTCCAGGGGTAGAGTGGGCCTTCATAGCCATCTCCGCCACCGCCATCGGGAGAAAGGGAATAAGGAGAGAAGATGATGATCTCGATGACCTGATGTGAGCGGGTGCTGACAACTCCATTTTGGGGTCTAATCTGATTCCTATAATGGTAAAACCTTCAGGATTTTTTTTCAATCATTTCACCCTAAGCAAGGCAATAAAACCACTAAGACCTAAGGAGTTACCGCGTGTGAAAGACCGAAAGAGAGAGACAGACAGAGAGACAGAGAGAGAGACAGACAGAGAGAGAGACAGGGAGACAGAGAGAGAGAGAGAGACAATAAAAGAAAAGGAATTAAGACGACAATAGAGAACGTTTGTCATTGCATTTAAATTTTTGAAGATCAAATTTGATTGGGAAGCAAGAAGCCAGGAGAGAGTTCCAAAAGTGAAAAATTCGATAGAAGAAACTGTTAGCATAGAACTTACGGTTACTTCTAGCCATTTCAACGATGAGACCTAAATTACCTATCAGGTATGGCGCTTAAATTCGTCAAGTTGAGGTACCAAAGAAGAAAGCGCATCGGAACAATTATGAAAAATTATTTATTTACACTATTTTCATTGTTGTGTCTATTGTCCTCATTTTTATTGTCATATTCACGACGTTTCGGTCTTTGTACACTCTCTTTCTTCAGGATCTGTCTATATTTCTGAGATGAGGTATTGCAACTATTTACATTGTTCGGACAGTTGTCCTCATCTTTATTGTCATATTCACGACGTTTCGGCCCAGCGGATAAAAACGTTGGTTGAAGTAATCCAGTGATTTGACCCAAAAAGTTGTGAATTTCGAACCGAAGCTTTTATTTAGTGCACTGGAGTAGATTGTGCTAATTCCACGTGCCATGCCCTTTTCTGTATATCTCAATTTCAGTTATTTCCCTTTCTTTATTTTAGAATTTTCAATTTATGATTCGCATGTTGGGTTGTTTCTTTTGCTGAACATCACACATTCTGTCGCCGCACAAATATGCTTCACTCCTTTCTTTTCTTTACTAACCTCTGTAGGACTTCTTGTTTTCTGTCTTGGCTACCAACACTATGTCATCCGCTTATCTCATGATGTTAAGATTGAGGCCGCCAATATTAAATCCGCGTAAGTTTTCTGTTTGTCTCACGATTGATTCACTGTATAGCTTTTGCTTTTGCTTTGTTGGCATATTAACCTCAAAGGGTTATTTAATGCCAGCAATTATTTTATATATAAATACGTATGAAAAAAAAAAGTATTCTTTGTATTAGGTTGGTGCAAAAATAATTTCGTTTTCTAACATATGTTACTATGTGAGAAAACGAAATTATTTTTGCACCAACCTAATAATAAAATCAATTTGTAAATCAAGTTTCATTAGCACTTTTTCAAAAAGATCTGTCGAGAGACAACTACATTGCTAGCATTATTTCCTTCAATAAAGAATGGCGGACAATATTAATTCTCTGTATATCCAGTTTCTTAGTTTTATTTCTGCAGAGAGGTTTTTATTTTTATTTTTTTATTGAGAGTCTGATATATATTATTTCTTATATAAGAACTTCGTTTTATCGTTATTCTCTCCTGTTCAGAGAATAGTGAAACTTGTAATTAATTATCTGGAAGATATTTCAAATGTGTGTTATTAGACAAAATATGCTGAACTTTTAGCGAAAGATTAATTGAATTCTCGTCGTTAGCCCCCATTCTTCTTTAATTAAAAAAAAAACTTTTCAGAAACTGTGTTACACGTGAAAAGCTGTACAAGTCTGGCGAGAAGAGACATCCTTGTCTTAGGCCCATTTCTATTATTGTGTCTTTACTGAATTCAATTTTTATTAGCAAGCAGGCGGTTGGCACCTGGTATAAGTTCTGCATTCAAATACCTTGCGCCAAATAAATCAAGCCCAGTTCTTTGTGGTATACTTTATTAAACCTTTTGCATCGTCTATAAAACATAGGTATACATTCTTTTGCATTTGTATTGACCTTTTCTGGTGTAATAAATATTACATTCCTTGTTCTAAAATGTAAAGAAATTTTTATTTTGAACAGCGGAAAATTAACATCGTGGCCGGTACTCCGTGTGATAATGGCACTACGAAGGAGTCGATAAAATTACGATTTGATGGCATCTTAGGCGTTTGTAATTTCACTGAATCACAGAATAATATTTTAGCAACATTCGTAAAATTGGTTAATTATGCCAAAATCCCCTTTTCGGGAGCTCTGCATGAAAGGCGACAGGGAAAGACGAGGAAAGGCGACAGGGAAAGACGAGGAAAGGCGACAGGGAAAGACGAGGAAAGGCGACAGGGAAAGACGAGGAAAGGCGACAGGGAAAGACGAGGAAAGGCGACAGGGAAAGACGAGGAAAGGCGACAGGGAAAGACGAGGAAAGGCGACAGGGAAAGACGAGGAAAGGCGACAGGGAAAGCGACAGGGAAAGGCGACAGGGAAAGCGACAGGGAAAGGCGACAGGGAAAGCGACAGGGAAAGGCGACAGGGAAAGACGAGGAAAGGCGACAGAGAGAGACGAAGAAAGGAGACAGAGAGAGACGAGGAAAGGAGACAGAGAGAGACGAGGAAAGGAGACAGAGAGAGACGAGGAAAGGAGGCAGAGAGAGACGAGGAAAGGAGGCAGAGAGAGACGAGGAAAGGAGAGAAACAGTGTAAGAGAAAGAGAGAAAGGCAGGCTTATGGTTGTTTTGAGTGATTATAAATATTGACTTCGTAAAATGATAATCCAACACTTTTGCATGTTCCGTATTATTTCAGCCAAACACGTACAAGCACTTAAAGCTAACAATTCCAGTTAAGGTAATTTTTTCCCCACTCGTTTTTGCCCCGTATCTGTGTGTGAGTACGTTTTAACAACTGTTATTTTCTTAGAATCGAGTGTTCGATGTAATATAATGCAGGAGTTATTTCGTTTGAAACCGGTTGCTATCAGCGTGTTTCCTGGCTTGTTCTGAATTTTCAAGGTATAAAAGAAATTAAGTTCAAATGTAAATGGAGAAAGAAAGACAAGATAAATTTAAAACAAAATGAAAATACAAAAATGCCGAAGAAAATATGAAATGAAAGCTAAAATTGCCAAGCTCATGGAAAAAGAAAGCAAACAAAAACACCAAGCAAGTGTTAAATCGAGAAGTCGAGAGATAAAATGGAGACGACATTGGCAAAGGTTCTCTTCTTAATGAAAGAAAACGGAGAATCGCATCATAGGTCTTTCAAGTCTGAACAAAATAGTAGCCTTTTCAGGCACACAAGACTGTTTATCTTCAAACGCATACACAGCGTTGCATTTCTAGGGATTCATTCAACCAATATAATTGGTTTAATGTAAAAAAAAATAACTTCTAAATGTAGAAAAAAAAAGAACCGTCTCTAAAAATATGAATCCTTACCTATATATGATTTAATTAGAAAACAGACAACGTTAAGGGATCATTGGTTATATTTTATTTCCTCAGGTAGGTGTTTTTTCCTGGTTCTTCTGATCACATTTCCAAGTATAAAAAATGGTTTTAAATTTACGTATTATTTTTATATACTTTTGAGGGGTAGTTTTAAGTTGATGTAAGGTGATAGAGAGAGGTGGAGGAGTAGGTCAACAGATATGGTCGAAATTAGAGAAGGAAGGGAGAGATAGGAATAATTTTAAATCTATTCTTATTAAAATATTTAAGAGTAAGGGAGGGTGGTAAGGACCAGACATTGACCTATTTAATAAGTCATCTCACAGGAAACGAGACAAAAAAGATAAGATATAAGAAAGCAAATGTGGAATATACATGCGACTAAGAAGGTTGATTCACTGTGTCGTGCAAGACAATTTCTCTCTTCAGAATTTATCTTACATATCTATAAGTCTACCATTCGTCCATGCTTAGAATATTTCTGTCATATATGGTCCGGTGCTTCTGCTATTTACCGTGAGCTCCTTGATAAAATCCAAAGAAACAAACAGCAATATTATTCGTCCTGATCTGGTAGCTCAGCTTCAGTCACTTTTCCAATGCGGTAATGTTGCCTATGTGTTTTTATATAAATTCAGTCAGTTATGTGCAATGCGTGATACATGACTGACAAGGCAGTTTTTTCCCCCGCAGTAGGTTGCCATTTCTTTCCGTGGTAGACCAGTTGCCAACCAAGGCTAAAGAACTCGGACTGTCCTGCTATTTATCCATAGCTCGGACGAGAAGAGGAGGATTCATACCTTCCCCAAAGGTATTAGCACGTAAGTGAATATAAGAGATTCGAGTGCAATTCGAACTCGGCTCTCCGATTCCTCAATCCGAGCCGCTACTCTATTACTCCACCGTTTCGGTTAAGGAATTAAAAAGAATTCATATAATTTATGAAACAGAAATCTATCTCGAATGGTGGCTTATCTATCTATCTGACTATTTATCTATTTGGACTGATATCTCATATATCTATCTGTCTGCTTATATATATATATATATATATCGATAAGACCAATCTCGTCACACAGTCGGTTATGTGCCATGCATTATACACGCCTAGGCGACTATGGATCATTCGATACATGAATGATGAGGCAGATTTTTTTCCCGCAGTAGGTTGCCATTTTTTTCTGCGGTAGACCAGTTGCCAACAAAGGTTATAGAACCCGGTCTGTCCTGTTATTTACACACATAGCCTTAGAAGAAGAGGATTCATACCCTTTCCAAAGGGTATTAGCATGTAACTGAAAGTAATGGGTAAATAGGCAGAAAGAAATGGCAACCGACTGCGGAGAAAAATCTGTCCCGTCAGTCATGTATAAAAAGATAAATGATCGCCTAAGTGTGTACCGCACATGGCTCATAATTCAATGACTGACGAGTGTGTGTGCGTGCGTGCCGTATATTTCAACCTATAGATAGGGACCCATAAGTAAAAAAAAACTATAAATGACGATGTTTACCTGTCTATATTTCTGAGATGAGGTATTGTGTACATTATTTACATTTTTCGGACTATTGTCCTCATCTTTGTCGCCATATTTATTACAACGTTTCGGCCGTTGTACGCTCCGGCCTTCTTCAGTATCTGTCTATATTTCTGAGATGAGGTATTATGTACACTATTTACATTATTCGGCCTATTGCTCTCATTTTGTCGCCATATTTATTACAACGTTTCGGCCTTTCAATATCTGCCTATATTTCTGAGATGAGATATTATGTACATTATTTACATTATTCGAAATAATGTCCTCATCTTTGTCGCCATATTTATTACAAAGTTTCGGCCGTTGTATGCTCCGGCCTTCTTCATTAAACATGGCACGTGGAACTCGAACAGTCTACCCCAGTGAGCGAAATAAAGGTTTTAATTCGACATCCCAACCACCTGAAAAAAGCCTGAGCGTACAACGGCCAAAACGCTGTAATAAATATGGCGACATAGATGAGGACAATAGTCCGAATAATGTAAATAGCGTCATTTAGACTTGTAGAGGATAACATCTTTTTTCTCTTCAACCTCTTTCCTCAAAGACGCAAAATGTTAAAGCGCTATCACTATTTCCATGACAAATATTCAAATGAGATGCTTTTTTTTTTTTTTTTTTTTTTTTTTTGCGAAGATGTTTATAATGATCTCTTTGCCTCAGATCGTGATGATCCTATTAATTCCGAAAGGTTTTAATCATTTTGGCGGGTATCTTGTACTTGTTTATTCTGTAATGAGAAATAACAAATTCATAACATCTTATTTATTTTCTTTTACATTTATGTTGCTTAACTCCAGGCAAAAAAAAAAAAAAAAAAAAAAATGCCGTATAATATATATTATTGAAAAATAAAGTTTGCTTCTTATACTAAATGTCGTTGTTATTTAACTCCACAATGATAATGGATTTTAATTACAAATACAGATTATGTTATCCTAAAAGATTTTATTTAACACCACTATGATAAATAATGATTTAACAATACTGTGATAAATACTGATTGGTGTGGACGCTGACACCCTCTACAGATCAAGAACAAAAGATTTATTTCCGTTACTTGTTCCTCAGCCGAACTTCTGCAAATTGTGTAATCGTTTCTTAATTCATACATTTTAATGAGAAATCAAGAATTAAAAATAGTTTTTATTACATTTATAATAGTAGTACAGTATTATAATGTGAATTGTTTCAACCAGAAATATACACATCGGTAGTTACCATACCGAGGCACTTGTTAGCGATTCATGGTGCAAGCATACTAGCCTACTTACCAGTGCCGATATCGTCGTCGTCGGCACCCAGTCGTGTCCGAGTATCGGGTTCTGTCAATCTTTTAAGTCCTATCTTCACGGTTGATGTTTATGTTTGACATGGCTTGCGAGGCCCAGTCGGTGGTGGTATAAGTGGCAGAGAGTGCTCGCAGGGGAGGGTAGGGGGAGGACGGGGTAGTGCCGATATACTACAGGATGTAAGGGTAGCTTTTACAGGTAAGATTTAAGGGTCACTTTATATGCGCAAATATGCTATTTACCTGGATTGCCCACTTAGACAGCATATGACACATTATTTTTTTTATATATTGGTGAGCCTATATGCGTACTTACGGGTCTCGGAAAAAAATTATAATTTGGCCTTTTGCCACATCTGACCGCGTGGAACGGTTGGTAGATATCCTGCAGTTGGAGATTCGTCTCCAGCTCTGCTGGTCAAACTCTGCCTCCGAGCTGAGAGGATCCCCAGATGAAGCTATGTCGAAGGGCAGAGTCGTCTCCGGAAACAGCTACCCGACCCCGTTTTATACGGGGTCTAGGGAAATTTTGGGCCGAGCCTACGGGCTCAGATAACCACACATTAAATTCGGCCTTGTGCCACATCTGACCGCGTGGAACGGTTGATAGTTATTCTGCAGTTGGAGCTTCATTGTGGAATTCACTTGACTCACTTCTAGCAGTTGACTACTACTACGCGCCGCTGGCAAATCTTATATGTGTTGTTCTTTCCATAAGTATTATTTTTCATTACCAACCTTTGTGTGATTATTGTATTCACTAACCTTCCTTCGGTTACAACAATTAGAAATCCAGATTGTATCTTAATCTAAATGAGAAATAATGACTGGTGTGAACGGAGACATAGCTTTACAAATCAAGAAGGAAAGATTTGTTTACGTTACTTTTACATGTGCATGTTGCTCAGTGGAACTTTTGCAAGTAGTTTTATTATATCTATACCTGCACTACAGCATTATAATAAGAATTGTAGTTACTATACCGAAACAGTTGTTAGCCTACCGCGATCCATGGCGCAAACATACTAGCCTACTTACCAGTGCCGATACATCACAGGATTTAACGTGATTTTTTATAACTGTTGTATCAGACGACCCCTATTTTTAGGGAGGGGTGAATTTAAGATTTTAATCGTCTTATACGTGGAAATATACGATATATATATATTGTTGTAAAAATAAAAATTAGAATCCTTTCCTAAATATTTGAATCTTCCCTTACACAAACACATACGCACTCTCAAAACTAAGGAAACGATCCCCAAATATTCCGAGGGTTATGCATTAAAATGCAGAATTTTCACCACCGTGTGAGTGAATAAATAGAAGTTAAATAGCATTGTCTTTCGACCGACTTCAAAGCCCTCAATCTTACACACCTCATTCCTTGCGCACTCGTCGCTATTTCTCAACTTTTCTTGCCCTCTATGGCATCCTTCTTATTAAATACCCAATCACAAACTCGCTGAGATGCGTCCAAGGAGAATGGAAAAATACAACCCAAAATAAATATGGAGAAATATGTTCCATAATATAGGTTTTACTTAATTTCTATTTTCCCATCTTCACACTATATTAATTTTATAAATTGTCCCCTGTTCTGTCACACATGAAATGAAAATAATCGTTTGTACGGAAAATAAGGACCTACGTACATCAAATCGTCTTTAAATTGAGTGGCAGCAGAAGTATTATCGTTGAACTTTTAAAAAGTATGCTTAAACATTAATTCAATACTTAAATGCGGCGATCAATTTTGAGTTCTTCTGTAGTTTATTGATGCCTATCGCATCTACTCCTCCCTACCTATTGTGATGATAACCAAACAAAGAGTCCTCCACAAGAGCCAACTTAAATGCCGCCCGATAAGGCGGCTTTTAAGCTAGTTTATAAAATATGAATTGCAATTTAAGATACAAAAAGAAAATAACAGTTACTGCCCTTGAACAATGAAATCGAAGATAATGGCTAGTATAATATATTAATATATATTTTTAACCTCCCATAATCTGGCAACACTGAATCTGAGCTCAATGAAAATCGTTCCCTGTGCCTAATTTTTCTATGGCTTTTTAATGAGCTAGAAATCTTTGAAAAATCGGACCAGTGGGAGCGGAGTTGATGCTTGGACACACAAACAGGCACCAACTGTACTTTATATATAAGATTAGAGACAAAATTCAAGCAAATATCCAAATCTAAATATCTCGGAAAATTTGTAATCTCTATTGTTTATGCCGTGTTCCAACGGGAAACTTTTGAGTGACATGATCGGCTCTCCACAATTTCCTGTCCCTTGTAGCTCTTAATAAATGTTGTCTTGTTTGTTATCTCTCTTAAACCTTGATCCACCATCCATTTGCCCAAGCTCAATAAATAGGTTATACGTTGTTTCAAGTGTCCCTTTTTGCCTTCAATCTGATCTTGTATGTAGCAGTTATTCCAAGCCCTATTCCCTCATCATATACTCTACAGATTTCATCTAGCTATTCCTGATGTGTTTCCCTGCTTTTTTATGGAAGAGCGTACATTGCTGGTGAACCAGAAATCATCCGAGATTGGACAATAAATTGCCAAGAAGAGTCGTATGGTGTGTGTGTGTACTTCGGAAAATAGAAAAATTGTAGCTAACTGAGGATAAACAAGTCGATACCCAATCAATATTGATTGGGTTACTGTGGAGAGGGGGTATGATGTTGAAAGACTCGAAACCCTCAATGAAACTCGGCTAGAAACATCACTGGTAATGTGTACTAAAGCATCCAATAGATGTATTTTACGAAATCTGTTTCCATTTCATTTCCACTTTCTCTAACACTTTGTCGCTGTTCACATGTTCAGCCCATGATGTGGCACTACAGAAGGACGCTGAGCGTTTTATTAGAGGACGGAAATGCGACATATAAATTCGAAGGCACAATAGAATTGAAAGTTGCCTTCCCAAAGCGAAGCAAAGTATCAAGAAGCAGGAAAAGATCCCTAGAAACAAACAAAAGAATACGTCAATGTTGTATGATATAGGTATTCCTATATGGCAGTGAATGCTCGACAATCTCACAGATGAAAAAACTATGATTTTACAGAAGGATGCTGAGAATACCATAGACGTCTGAGCAAAGACAAAGTTTTAGAGAAAATGAAACACATACTAAGAATCGGAAAGAGACAATTGAAGTTTTTAGGAAACATAATGAGGAAAAAAGGCCCGAAAAACTTAACACTCACAGGACATGTTGAAGGCAAGAGAGACATGGGAAAGAAGCGAATATAGCTACCTATTTTGTATAAATGGTTGACAGTACTGGGATTAAGAGAGAGAGAGAGAGAGAAAGAGAAAAAGAGAGAGAGAAAGAGAGAAAGAGAGAGAAAGAGAAAGAGAGAGAGAAAGAGAGAGAGAAAGAGAGAGAGAAAGAGAGAGAGAAAGAGAGAGAGAGAAAGAGAGAGAGAGAAAGAGAGAGAGAGAAAGAGAGAGAGAGAAAGAGAGAGAGAGAAAGAGAGAGAAAGAGAGAGAGAGAGAGAGAGAAAGAGAGAGAGAGAAAGAAAGAGAAAAAGAGAGAGAAAAAGAGAGAGAGCGGGGAGAGAGAGCGAGCGCAAAAAGACAAAAATGTTGCTATGCGCTACAAGGGACAGGAAGAAGTGGAGAACCGTAATCCTCCATGTCTCGAAAGGACACGGCACATAAAAGATTTTTAATGAATGTATAGCTATAAAAAGGCAAAGATTATTAAGAAAATCCCTTGAAGGTGAGAAGAGAAGGGTAATTCCTATTGTTTAATATATAAAAAATCGATGGTGTTACTATAGTATGGTATCTACTATTCATTTTCTACCATGGTATGATATTTACTAACTGTTGAAAGTATGAACTATGGTAGGGTTAGATGTTAAGGGTAGGGTTAAAGGCAGTGAACTAGTTATGTATAAAAATCATTAACAATTTTTTTTTTATACAAAAAGTAATAAAAAAATATCAAATAGTGATTTTAATGCTTGTGAACTGATTTGATGTCATTTAACAAA
Source organism: Acanthosepion lycidas (assembly GCA_963932145.1). Lineage (NCBI taxonomy): Eukaryota > Metazoa > Mollusca > Cephalopoda > Sepiida > Sepiidae > Acanthosepion > Acanthosepion lycidas. Next base: position 51,924,604 of record OZ010611.1, read on the forward strand.
AAAAAACAAAACCAAAGAAAAAAAAAAAACGGTAAACAGGTCATCGTTTTTTTTTTTTTTTTTTTTTTTTTCTCCTGAGCATTTTCCAGCAATAATGATTGAATCGGCATTTAGGTTAGGTTTCAAATGCCTCGGTAGATATCATAGTAGGACTAAAAATCTCTTCTCCCCGAACATCTAATTACTCATTGATAGATATTCCCAGTTCGAGATTAACACGTAAGCCCGTTATTTTAAATGTCTATAGAAATTACAATTCATTTTCTACTATGGCATGATATCTACCATTCATTTTCTACTATGGCATGATATCTACCATTCATTTTCTACTATGGCATGATATCTACCATTCATTTTCTACTATACTATGATATCTACTATTCATTTTCTGTTTTTATGTTAATCCTCTCAAATTCATGGATCAAAATTATCAAATAGTGATTTTAATGTTTGTGAACTGATTCGATGTCACTTAAAAAAAAAAAACAACAAAAAAAAAAAAAAACACTAAGCAGGTCATTGTTTTTTTTCCTGAGCATTTTCCAGCAATAATGAGTACATCATCATTTACGGTAAGTCGGGAATGCCTCGGTAGATATACTATAGTAGAACTAAAATCTCTTCCAGAAATCACCAAACATCTAATTGTTCATTGATAGATATTCCCGGTTCGAGATTAACAAATAAGCAGGCTCTTTTAACAGAGTAATCCCCTGATGTCTACGGAAATTACAATTAATTTTCTGCTATAGTATAATACAGTGTAACCCTGATATAAGAGAGTTGTCGGGACCGGAGAAGAAGTCTCTTATATCCGGGTTTGATCTATTTTGTTTAGGTAAGTATGGCTCTAATTTGGGACCAGAGAAAATCTCTCTTATATCCGGGTTACACTGTATCTACTTTTCATTTTCTTCTAAGGTATATTTACTAACTGTTGGATGTATGAAATATGTTAGGATTAGGGGTTAGATTTACGAGTAGGATTAATGGCAGTGAACTGTTTATGTATTAAAAATCATTAATTATAAAAAAAACAAACAAAATAAACTCATCAAATAGTGATTTTAATGTCTGTAAACTGATTTTATCTCATTAAAAAAATACAGTAACCAGGCCATCGTTTTTTTCCTGAGCATTTTCCAGCAATGATGAGTGCATGGTCATTTATGGTAGGTCGTAAATGTCTCGGTAAATATCAGAGTAGCATCAACTAGACATGTTAGGGGTAAAATGGACAGAAAAAAAAGTAAATAATATTTTAGTTAACGGCTTTGTGGACATGAATTAAGAGAGACAGCAAAAACACAAACATTGCTAAGAGTTACAAAGGATAGAAAGCTGTGGAGAAACATGATTGCCCATACCCTGAAGAGAGACGACCCAGAGATTTCTAACGATTTAGAGAACAAGGGTGCATGACAACTCAGAACCGTGACAACTCAGCACCAGAATTTTTTTTTTTTTTAAATAACCGAATAAAAGTAATTTATTCAGTATTTAAACCTTAATTAGTGAATATTTTTCTTCAAATAAGGTATTTGAAAAAGGATTATGTACAATATGAACCAGTTTTGTGTTTTTAATTATTTTTAATAAAATAAATTTGTTTTCATAGAGTAAATTGACATCTAAAAATAAGAATTTCGGTTTATTTTATTTAAAAAAATATATTACATTATGATTTACTTTATTAAAAACGAAAATTGCTTCATTTCTGTTTTTCATTTTTCGATTTATTTTCTTTCTTTTATGTGCCGTGTCACTTCAGGACGTAGGTGATCATGGCTCTCCACGTCCCCCTATCCTTTGTAGCTCTCAATAAGTTTTGTCCCTCTGCCACACCCCTGCCATTCACTTGCTTAAGCCCACCAGGTATGTCATGCGTTGCTTTCCCTTTTCTCTTTTACCCTCTATTGGACCTGTGAGTATCAGATTCTCCAGGCCTACCTTTCTCATTACATGTCCCAGAAATTTCATCTGCCTCTTCCTGATGTTACGTATAAGCTTCCCTCTTGTTTTTTTTATAACCTAATAAAAGTAATTTATATTTGAAAAGGTATTGTGCAAATATTTTTAATAAAGTAAATCGCAAACAAATATATATTTTTATAAAGTAAACTGACAATATAAAAAATAATTCAATAAAACACTTGTTCTTAATTATTTTTTTTAATAAAGTAAATCGAAAAATACGAAACAAAATGAAGCAGTATTTTGTTTGAAATTATTTTTGATAAAGTCAATCGTAATGTCATTTATTTTTACTACAATAAATCGGCATTCTTAAATACTTTTATAAAAATAATTTACGATTTACTTTATTAAAAATAATTAAAAACTAAAAAAATATATATATTCGCTAAGGTTTTAATGTCGGTTATTAAAAGTTCAGTTTTTCCTGGTGTTGAGTTGACCCTTCCCGAAAACAATACGCTTGAATCTCCATATCTAGATGTATGTATGTGCGTTAATTTGTCTAAGAAGACAAAACAGAAGAAGACAAAACAGAAGAAGACAAAACAGAAGAAGACAAAACAGAAGAAGACAAAACAGAAGAAGACAAAACAGAAGAAGACAAAACAGAAGAAGACAAAACAGAAGAAGACAAAACAGAAGAAGACAAAACAGAAGAAGACAAAACAGAAGAAGACAAAACAGAAGAAGACAAAACAGAAGAAGACAAAACAGAAGAAGACAAAACAGAAGAAGACAAAACAGAAGAAGACAAAACAGAAGAAGACAAAACAGAAGAAGACAAAACAGAAGAAGACAAAACAGAAGAAGACAAAACAGAAGAAGACAAAACAGAAGAAGACAAAACAGAAGAAGACAAAACAGAAGAAGACAAAACAGAAGAAGACAAAAAAACAACAGAAGAAAACAAAAAAACAACAGAAGAAAACAAAAAAACAGCAGAAGAAAACAAAAAAACAGCAGAAGAAAACAAAAAAACAGCAGAAGAAAACAAAAAAAAAACACAAGAAAACAAAAAAAACACAAGAAAACAAAAAAAACACAAGAAAACAAAAAAAAAACACAAGAAAACAAAAAAAAAACACAAGAAAACAAAAAAAAAACACAAGAAAACAAAAAAAAACACAAGAAAACAAAAAAAAACACAAGAAAACAAAAAAAAAACACAAGAAAACCACAAGAAAACAAACAAAAAAGAAAAAAAAAAAGAAAAACAAAACAAAAATAAAACGGGTTAGCTTCCCTGGGTAGGCAGAAATTGCAATGAACGACTCAGAAGAAACGACATAGATAAACAAAGGTCAGATTGAAAGACATGCTGATCAGATATCGATCTGTCTTTGGATACAACTTTAAGCTAAGAGATTAATAGATATCGATTGGTAGATAAAGATAGGAGGCACTATGTTGACATTTTCAAAGATTGTATAATCTTCGAATCGGAGCAATCGATATTCGTTGCCGTAAAATAAATCACCGCTGAATAGAAAAATGATTGAATTAAGAACATCTTCAAAGCTTACATTTGTAATCTGTGTCACATCGCCGTGTCTAACGTGTATTTTTGAAGTAATTACAAAAATCTTTTGATTAAAGATCCGCACCTGATTATTTACTTCAGGCATTTAATTCAGGGATGTATGATGTTTAAAAAATTTAGAATCGGTGATCCGAGTTCAAATTTCGGTTGATTCACTTTGTAATAAATACACAGTAATGCCCTCGGGGAAAGTATGAATTCAACAGTTCATCCTTTTCCTATAAAATTAGGGATTCCATAAGAATAGATTGGACTCTAGACGTGTTTTTAACAAGTGTAAGAGAAAGATAACGATATGAAGAAGGCATCAAGAAATTAATACATTATATTTTCAAATAATAAACACAAAAATGAAAAGAAAATGGTAAGCTATGTTAGCTTATGTCCTGAAGATACGTAACAACAAGAACAAAAAAAAATGTCTTGTCAACCAAGAAGAAAATGTAAAAGGAAAAAGTGAGAAAAAAAAACAGAAGTAAAGAAAAAACAAATAGAAACAAAATCATGAAAGAACGAGAGAGAGAAAGAACGAGAGAGAGAAAGAACGAGAGAGAGAAAGAACGAGAGAGAGAAAGAACGAGAGAGAGAAAGAACGAGAGAGAGAAAGAACGAGAGAGAGAAAGAACGAGAGAGAGAAAGAACGAGAGAGAGAAAGAACGAGAGAGAGAAAGAACGAGAGAGAGAAAGAACGAGAGAGAGAAAGAAAGAGAGGAGAAAGAAAGAAGAAAGAAAGAAGAAAGAGGAGAAAGAGAGAAAAAAGAGGAGAAAGAGAGAAAAAAGAGGAGAAAGAGAGAAAAAAGAGGAGAAAGAGAAAAAGGAGAAAGAGAAAAAAGAGAAAGAGAAAAAAGAGAAAGAGAAAAAAGAGGAGAAAGAGAGAAAAAAGAGGAGAAAGAGAGAAAAAAGAGGAGAAAGAGAGAAAAAAGAGGAGAAAGAGAGAAAAAAGAGGAGAAAGAGAGAAAAAAGAGGAGAAAGAGAGAAAAAAGAGGAGAAAGAGAGAAAAAAGAGGAGAAAGAGAGAAAAAAGAGGAGAAAGAGAGAAAAAAGAGGAGAAAGAGAGAAAAAAGAGGAGAAAGAGAGAAAAAAGAGGAGAAAGAGAGAAAAAAGAGGAGAAAGAGAGAAAAAAGAGGAGAGAGAGAGAAAAAAGAGGAGAGAGAGAGAAAAAAGAGGAGAGAGAGAGAAAAAAGAGGAGAGAGAGAGAAAAAAGAGGAGAGAGAGAGAAAAAAAAGAGGAGAAAGAGAGAAAAAAAAGAGGAGAAAGAGAGAAAAAAAAAAAGAGGAGAAAAAAAATAAAGCAAGATAGAAGAAAAAAAAAACAATTACAACAACAATAATATTTATAAAGAAATAATAATGATAATATTGATAAAAAACGAAGAAAATATCCAACGAAAGCGTTCGAAAAAAATTCTTGAATTGAAAAAATAGTAAACCAATGAGAAAGCAAGAAAAACATTTTTTGAAAAGATTTATTTTTTTAAAGTTTTTACTTAAAATCCATCTTAGGTGGCTGTTAATATCAAGTCACTTCGATTTATGCAAGATATTTTATTATTATTTACAACTAAATAAGGGGAGACTACTCTGTAAATCTGAATTAAATTCTATTTTAGATAGGCAGATGCACACTAAAAAAATGTAACAAAATAGACTTTTTCGCGGCATCATTATTTTATGCAAGAGTCGACGGCATTCTCTTTTCTTTTCTTTTTTTCTTTTTCCAATACGGAAAATGTTTTTCTTTTAAGCTTGGTCCGTTCAAAAATAGAAATCTGATCATTTCATAACATTCCATTTAAAATTTGCAGTTCATAAAAAAAACAAAAAAACAACGCTATCACAGGTAGGTTTTATTAGATCAAAGCTCCATTACTTTATTCATTTTTGGCGCGAAGGAGACAAAGAGCCATCATTTTTTTTTCTTATTGGAACTCCTTATATCACTTTTAGTATTTACTGGAACAAAAAAAAAAAAAAATTCTAGAGTCAAAAAAAAAAAAAAAAAAAAAAAAAAAGAAAAAAGGATTAAGCATCAATTTTTTTCTGAATTTCTTTTATCTTTTCGGATAGTCTACTTGTTTTCTTTCTTGAAAATCAATAAAGAAAGGAAGGAAGGAAGTGTTCAAAATTAATGCAATAATTATTAACCCAGAAAATATAACGACATATCTGACGAATATAGTTTGTTTTGTTTTACGGTATATCAACACCTCAATGGTTTATTTAATGCCGAGAATATTTTTATTCCTGGTAATATTTTTTATCTATCTCTCTATCTATCTCAGTATATATTTGTTTTTTGTTTTTGTTTTTGTTTTTTTCGGCATATCAATCTCAGTGGGTTATTTAATGCCGACAAGATCTTTATTGATGGTAATATTTTTTTTTTCAA